>OOFC01015367.1:5642-18365 GCA_900323345.1 Pseudochromis fuscus
CACCTGTCTATAAGCTGCTATTGAATATATTCCAACAGTTTCATGTGGTCCACTCTGACCGGGTCTGATGTGACGACGCTAAATGTATCGGCGGCACGGAGCTTGCTAGCTTGTAAAAAGCTAACGAGCTTCGTGCCGCCGACACATGAGAAACACTGGTGTTTAAGTTCAAAGCATCGGAAAAAAGTAGCAGCTTATAGTCTGGAAAATACAGTAACTTTGTTGAATGTAATCTTTTCAAAGCAGTTTGACCATGTCTGAGTGTGACTCCGATCCCGACAGCATCACCGTTCACCTCCACAAAGATCCCAGCAGGACGTCTGTGTTTGGTAAATACTACATCCAAAAATCTTTTCTGTGTTTGTCCATATTTATCTGTGGACGCTGGAAAATGTCGACTGAAGTGGAAAATGTTATTGTCAGGAAACACTGGAGGAAATGTAGCTAGTAAACTGCAGTACATGTAAAAATACATCTAATAACATCCAGGAGAGGAGAATACATCCAGTTACTATGACGACCGTTTCCAAACAGCTTCAGTAAACCATTGGTGCGTCAGACTTTGAGTTTTTACTGGAACATCACTTCACCTCATGATGTGAAACTTCATGTGGGTTGAACACCGAACACTGTAAAGCTGCTACTGATGGAGGACGAGATAAAAAACATCATGAAGCTACTTTTATTAGTCTTCTATAAAAGCTGTACAGTCGGGTGTGTAGACGATGTACAGACAGTTTATTTTTGCTCCCATCTAGTGGATTAAATCAGGTGTGTTCATGTGTCATTTGTGTCAACAGATGATGTTACACTTCAGGGAATCAGAACCAGCAGCTTCAGCAACATAAATGCAGCAGTGAAATATCTTTGCAGTATCAACAAGATGTTATCTCAGCAACCACACTCTCTACACTGGTGGTAACATGTGGGCGCAGCAGGAAGTGGACTTTGCAAACACAACACGTCTTGCAGAAAGATTTCAATTTGAAAATGATGCTGCTGTTTTCTCTTTTATTAACTCAGAGTGTCCTTTGGAGAAATATCTCACAATTAAAAAACAGCTAATTGATTAATTTAGCCCAGAATTGAGAGATGGAGGAGTGTGTGTATCTGAAAATCCTGTGAGAGCAAAACTCAAACTGTAAAAGTGAGAGACAAATATAAGGATATGAGTATTTATTTATGTGAGTACACACTAAAAAATGCTGAAAAGTTTTTACCCAGAATTGGCTAAATATTGGACAAACAGCGTGTTGGGTTCATTTAACACAACAATAATAATTTGCTTTAATACAAAATGTTGTTATTTTTACCCAACATGTAATTGTTTTCACTCAGTATTTTGCACTTTTTGCCCAGTATATTGTGGTTTTCTGTCAGTATATTGTGGTTTTAACCAGTATTTTTTCCACTGGATAACAACAACAACTCATCTTACACACAACACACCCGTCACAAGGAAAGAAAAAACATTTTGGGTAAAAATGACAACATGTCAGGGGGTTTTGGGGGTAAAAATAATGTGGCAATAACAAAGCGCTGGGTAAAAACAACAAAACATCAGGTGAAAACAACAACACATTGCATAAATACAAAATACTGAGTAAAAACAGTAAGATGCTGTGTAAAAACTCAGGGTGGGACTTTAATGCATTAATTATGATTCATTCATTACAAACTTTCTGGTGCAGAGATGACACTGATGCACACACCAGAGCTCAGCTGATGGCGTCCAACATGGAGGAATCAGATGAAGCGTATTGATGGGAGATTTCATTTTTTAAAAACTACCTGATAAAGAGCAATAAAGTACTTAAAGTACTTCAACCGGCACTTTAACTTTAGCTCTGTTCAGTTTTACTCAGGGATATTTTCAATTTATTTTTCTACCTCAAAAACGTTCATTGTGTCTTCTTAGTTAGTTGGTGAGTTAAGGTTCTTTGTTCAGACACAGAAAAAAAATTTTCTACCGTTTTGAACTGAAATACATTTTCCCACATATCAAAAGAGTTCACACTATTCATGTCTGTGTTTATTAATTGATTCATTTGTCCAGTAAAATCCATTTGAATTCAAAAATGTTGCTTTTTTTGGCAAATAGTGTTAAGTGATTAAAACGCGATTAATTGCGATTAATTGCGATTAATTGTGATTAATTAATTACAAAACCTCTACTTAGATTTAAAAAAAAAAAACACTCAACACATGGCGTAAAAACACCACAATTTGAGGTAAAAAGACAACATGTGTAAGAATAACAAAACATTTGGTAAAAACAACCAAACATTGAGTAAACGCGACACATTTTTCCATAAAAACATCACAATTTGTGGTAAAAATAACAAAAATCTGAGTATAGATCGTCCATCTTACTGCCTTACATCAACCAAACATGAAGTTAGTCCAATATTTACAAGTTCTGTGTTAAAACCACCAAACATTTTTAGCGTGTATGGAAGTGATGCCCCTGTTTGTCAGCTCTTTGTGTAGTTTGCCGTCTGACAGGAGGTGGGTGGGAATCACAGATCTTCCAGAAAAGTCTTGTGAGGACATTTGACACAAAAACACTGTTTTGTGAATGTGTCCCGGTTCGAGCGAGCGTGGCGTCAGCCTCCCTGAAGATGCTACAAAAACAGCTAACATGCTGAATTTCACTCTGAGGGACCTTTTGTTTCTGAATGTTCACTTTCCCAGATGGACGCCGGACACATCGACCCCTCCACCACAAGTCCTGTGCTCGCTCATGCTGGTCGGGGAGAGTATTTGACCGAGCGCTGTGATGTGGTTAGGAGCTGTGGGCCAACACAGATTTCATCTTTCCTTTCATGGTCTATGAAATGGGCTTTTTATAGAGCTGAGCTGTTTTTTTTTTAATCCTTACATTCATTGAAAATAGCTTATACATAAGATTGATAGACGTGTCCAGTTTGGTGTTGTTTTAGTCATCTTTTATATGTCCTCTTGGCATTACACAATCCTCTGTGATGGAAGTTAGAGGGACATGTTAGATCTATTGATGCTGGACGGTAATTGAGGCCTGGATTTACTGCCAATTGCTTCTGTTGATCTCTTGGGCAACTATGAAGTCGGGGATGTATTCCTTAAGAAATGGACTGTTTTATAATCTGTCTGTAATAAAACACACAGAGTCAGTTATTGTTTACTTTGAGAGGAAACCATTGGTCTCCATCATGCTGCTGCTGATCCATCTTGTTTTCAGGGTCCAGGTAGTACAGTGTGTCCCTGTAGGAGTGCTCCTATGGGACTCATGCAGATGCTTGGGAGGGAGTCTGAGATCCTGCGACAGTCAGTGGGGCTGATGCTAACAGACAGGAACAGGCTTAACATGTCTCCATGGGCCAGTTTAGCTGCAGTGGTTTCCTACTTTCTGTCTCTCCCCTGGGGCCCTGCTCATCCTCATTTCTGGTGACGAACCCGAGTCGGTGTCGGGTTCATGCAGTCTGTGACGACCTGGTTCACAAGCCGTTGGGTTTTCTGGCTCCTGGAGCGTGATGTGAATAATCTGTCGGTGTGAAGGAGTCCGGTGAGTTTCAGGGGGTCTTGCTGTGCAGACATCTGTCGAGCGAATAAGGGTCAAGACGATTATAGGTCCGTGAGGGGAACACTGTGTCCTGTGCAGCAGAGGATGTGCTTATTGTGGTGAGTTATGTTTTACGGGAGGGGTGCACGTGTTTTACAGCAGTGTACATCGGGTTTGCGAGCTTCCTGCTCTGCTATCTGTTTCTGTGGGGATGTGCAGTGTATAGGAGGCGTGACTCACGTGCACTTCACTTTTTTTTATTGTGCTCAAATTTTTAAATCCAGAATCATCTCATCAGCCCAGTTGGTGAATATACATCCTGATATGACATTATAGGAAAGGCATTAAAACAACTAACACATGTAGATTGTTGTACGAGAAAAAATGCTACTTCGTGCCCAAATCTCTGCGTGACTGTGAAATGTTGCTCAGACATGGGTTGTCTCCAGTGGACGGATGCTGAGGACGTCCGTGATCATCTCCCTCAGCCTCCCAGGAGATGTTTAACTTTTGGATGGATTGCACTAAAATCTGGCACAGACGTTCTCGCTGTGTGGAAAATGAAAACTCCTGATCATCTCGCCAACTGGTCAAAGTTTGATTGTGTTCAATATATATTTGTGAACGTTTAAGGAAACTGTGCATGCGTGTCTTTAGCCTGTTATATTCATGAGATGGCATCAGTACAGGCTGTTTAACCTCAGCACAATTTGCAAGCTGCAGCTAATCATCAACCGAGTATCATGTATTATAGATGTGTATTGTGCCCGTGCAGCAAGAGCTGATTAACGTCAGGCTTCCTGAGAGCGGTACACAATGCAGTTCCTCCAATCAGTGCAGCGTATCATCACAATCCGACATAAACCATATGGCACGCCGTAAAATCATCATGGTGGAGTCATGACAACTGCGTGTCTGCGTTTTCAGATGGTGAACTCGTGCCTCCTCAGACGCTGCCTCCCCGGACGGTGTCTCCTCTGAGCCGGGAACCTTGAAGAACAAGACGTATTGTGTCTGGATATAATCAGGACTGAGGACACGAGGGAAGGAATGTAGCATAGTCTGATCCATCCTGCAGACCTGTTTGTAGAGGTGAAGGTGTGTGTGTGTGTGTTGGGGGGTGACTCACAGTGACTCAGCGTCTCGGTGTCATGCCCTCGCCGTCTCACGGGTGCAATTAAATGATGTCTTTCCTCTGCAAACTGCTCGGAGAAAAACACTTCAAGATTTAAGATGTTTGCAGGTCAGCTGAGGTGCACCTCGCTGAGTCATAGCGTTTGGAGACTGGTCTGAGTCTTGGTCTCTGTCGCCCATATGGTCAGAGAGTCTCTCAGGAGTGAACCTGTGCAGCGCAGCATCACCTCAGATTCATCCTGAGAGATCTCCATGACGACGGCAAGCTGCAAAGTTAATACATAACAATAAGGGAGTCAAGGTAAGACTCTTAAAAGATGCTGCATTGTTTTTACCCAAAATTGGACAAACTACATCCTGGATTAAATTTATCAAAGTAAGAGAGGTGTAAAAAAAAATGATTGTGGGGAAAAACACAGGTAGGTAAAAATGGCAAGAAATTGGGTAAATACATGAACAAAAAACAAAATACTGGAAAATACTGGAGGAAAAAACAACTAAATGCTGGAAAACACTGGGTAAAAACAACTTAACATTGATTAAAAACAACAAACTTACATAAAAATGGCAAGAAATGAGGTAAATACAAGAAGATGCTGAGTAAAAAAACAAAATACTGGAGGAAAAAAACAACAAAATGCTGGAAAATATTGAGTAAAAACAACAAAACGTTGGTTAAAAATAACAATACTGGGTAAAATAACAAAATATTGGGTTGAAAATAACAAAACAATGGAAAATGTTGGGTGAAAATATATTTGGTAAAAACAATATTGGGTTAAAAATAATAAAATTGTGGAAAAGGTTTGGTAAAAACTGCAAAAAAGCAACAAAATGATTGAAAATGTTTGGTAAAAACCATCTTACTAATGGTTTAATGAACCCAGTAAACAGCTGGTTGAATATTGATCAAGTTCTGGCAACAACAACCATCATTAATCCATCAAGTTGATTTTATCTTATTCTTGGATATGATTCTGTCATGATGTGAACTTTGTTTCCTGGGTTTCATGTATTTAGTTTTTCTGGATTTACTTGTTGCTTGTCCTGTAGTTTCAGTTTAAATTTGTTATCTCAGTTTATTAGTTTGTATCTTGTGTTCTTAGTTTCATGATTTACTATTGTCTTGTAGTTTATCTGGTTTTGTTGGGTTTTCTTCATGTCTTGTAAACTATGTGTAATTCATGTTGTTTTCTTGTGTCATGTTTCATGTTGTGCATTTTCAGTGGTTGTTTCCTGTCATGTCACTTCCTGTTTTATTTTGAAACTTGTCCCTTGTGTTCTGGTTGTTTCCTGTTGGTCTGGTCACACCTGTGCTGATTGTCCTCTCCACCTGTTTTCCATTGTTCCTCGTTACCCAGTGTATTTAACCTCCTGTGTCTCTTTGTCTTGTTGCCACTTTGTTGCCACTTTGTTGTCTTGTTGTGTGATCACTGCTCCTGTGGTTTTTGTATTTCTCTGGTTTTTGTAGTTTTGGGGTTTTTTGTTCGTCTCCTAGTGTTTTGGGTTTGGTTTGGTTTTTCCTGCCATGTTTGTGCAGCACTTTCAGTTGTTTTTTATTTCTTAAAGATCTTTAGTTTTACTTGAAGTTCTGTGTTTTGGTTCCTGCTTCTTACGCCTTCTGACAGATTGTTAAAGTTTCTTATTTTCAGACAATAGTTTGGAGATGTTGCATCACCTCTGAATAGTTAGGGCTGCTGCTATTTAGTAATTGAAAAATCTATTGATTACTCCATCGATTAATTGGATAAGAAATGCATGTTAAGGTGCAGTAATAAATAGCGCTGCCAAACGATAAAAATTTGCAGGGTGGTTTGTCGCAAGCTGGGCAACGGGTTAGCTTAACTGCTAGCATAATCCCCGACTATCGAATGCTTCCCGTTAATGTGGTATTTTTAACTGTTAGTGCTTCGGTGAAAACTCCTTCCTGCAGAGTGTGTCTAATACTTTGTCGGTCGACTGTCTGTCCGTTTTTTTTCGTACTCACATCGTGTCCAAGGCACTATTTAACGTTTTCCAAAAAAAAACATAAAAGCCGTGCTGTTTGGCGTCTTCCCTCTTTATTGGTCGGCTCTGCTGCCTGTCACTGTCGTGCTTCTCCTTCCTGTTTCTGTGAATAATGTAAACAGTGGGAGCAATACTGCCCCCACCAGTTCCTGTAGGCAACTGCAAGTACAGATGAGTTTTATTTTCCGGGTGATATTTGATTTTACCAATTAAAATAAACAACGTAATCGATTATGTCTAGTAATCATTGCAGCCCTAAGTTCTCCTTTAAGCTTTCTACACAAGGATTTTCTTTTTATATGGGAGTGGTTGCAACAATATTAATGCCACATTTAACCTTTAACTTGAAAATGTCAGATTTTTACTGAGATCAGATTCTTTACTGAAAATGATGCATTTCCTGCCCTCACCTCAGACTCTGCCTTATATGTCTGACAGTTTTCTTTCCTTTGGCAGGAGGTGGTGTTAATGCACAGTCTAGCACACAGTACATATTAAGTTGATTGCCAATTAACAGCAAGAGGTCTGCTCATTGTCCTGCTTTCTTCAAGTTTCCATAATCCAGACCAAAATTTATTCTGATGAGTAATCTCCCCCTTCACTGTTTTTCCTTCACTCAGGCAGCTTTATGTTAGGAAAAAGCCAAAGGATGCTTTCAGTCTGCATTAACTGCAGCCAACACTTTAATACTGTGGATCTGTAATGGTGCGAGCAGCCATCGCATGTCATTAGATCTGATTATTGCTCTGCGTGGTCGTATAACAGCCAGAAAAAGAGGCTGTTTTACAGATCCAGGTGCAAACACTGTTCCCCAACCGTGATTCTGTTTTCCACCATCCTGACGTGCCCATAAACACCGCTAAACAAATCAAAGTCTGGCCTCGTGAACACTATTAGAACAAAAATGTGGCCTCGACAGTAACCTGATTTAAACATCATCGAACCTTTATGAGATCTGCAGCAGGGAGCGTGGACTCGCCTCCATCCCGTCCTTCGAGCAGGAGGATTTCCTTCTGGACAAATGGTCCAATATCCTCCTGCACTTACTCCTGTTTGAGTGGCTTCCTTCCAACTTTAAGCTGTTTTCTTATTATTTCCGGTTTTGATTGTATGGTTCACCTGCTAGATGTAAGACTGAGTAGATGCTCTCGGGCTGGGAGTCCGACTTCAGTACTAGATGCTCTAAGAAGTTTGATTGATGCCGCACTAAGCTACAAAAACCAACTCATCACCTTTGAATAAAAAAGGAAACAATGTCCACCTACAAGTGCATCTAAAGATTGTTAATTATCTTATTTATTTCATTGTTAAACTGAAGTGATGGGGATGATCTGACAGCATGGACTGTGTAGAAATGGACGAAGCAACTGGGTCTTAAAAGTGAGGCCAAAGCAGAACTGCAAAAAATGTAATACTCCCAACAGCCACTAGAGGCAGGCTCCAACTGACTTCACTTCAAAAATGGTCACATTCATTCCTGAAATACTCAATCATTACATTTTTCTCCACAAGTCATTCTGATCTGTAATTTCATCAGGGAAAAAAAATCCTCATTAAATATATTTGGTTTCAAAAAGAGTAAGATTTAGGAGCGTGGTTAGTTTGATCAACAGGTCTGGTCTGATGATGTCGAGTCTCATACACATTGAGAAGTCTCCTCAGGTTCAAGGGTTAGCTCCACCTCCTCACTCCTCCCTTCATATCCAAACATGGACGCTTCTGTCTCCAACAAACCAACATGGTGACGTTCAAATACCAAACTCCTGGCTGCAAAACGCCTCATTCATTCTATAATCAGTCTGTGTGTGACAGAATATTTCTTGGCCATGTGCAGTGACTTTTGTTGTCATCACAGTGTTGCTAAGCAACCAGCAGGGAAGCAGAAACAGCCAGTCCTGCAGAATGATCTCAATCTTTGCACTAAGCTAAGCTAACATGCTAGCTGTGGATTCACGTTTATTGTACAAACACGAGAGGTGTGTCGACCTTCTCATCTGACTCTTGGCAAAGAAGCACAGAGGGTGTGCAGAGGACCTCAGGAAGACCGGGCCAGCATCTGATGAGATGCAGGTTTGCGTGTCTGAGCGGAGACGTTGGGACGAGGCCGAGGACTCAGCTGTGGCTTCACTGTCCCGTCCACTAAACGTCAAAGATTTGCATTTGAAGTGTCCAAACAGTAACGGAGGACATCAAGTACCCAGCAAACAATAATGTTATTATTATATGAACTCCTGATGGGACCCTTAAATCAACCTGTCCTCGTACCAGTACATGAAACAAGTCGGCCTTGAATGACGAGCTCTATTTGAACAAGGGTTAAGCAAGCTGGGAGTGGTGCTTTGAGTTTGGCCGACGCATTTGCTTAGCTAATGAAAACCACGTTGGCTGAAGACCCGGTCTTCCTTCCATCTATCCTTGGCGGATGAGTTAGGAGACTTTTGAGGGTGGTTGCTGGGTTGTGGACAAGATGAAGCTAATGATGGATGAGTTCTGGCTCCACTCTCGGTCTAATATTTCGTCAGAGCCAGACTCTCTCCACACCAAATTTTGCCCCATGCAAATAGTTACACTGTCCAGTGGTCATAGTGCTGGAATGAGAAGTCAAAGAAATTTATGGACACTGCAATGCTCCTGTGATCATGCTGGCCTGTTTCTCACTGTCTGCAGCTTTGTTTATTAATCCCATCCAGCCAGCTGATTCAAACTTTCCACAATACATCATTTTCATTTCTGTAATTATATATTTTTTTCTCTATAAAAAACTCAAATCACTTGGAGCTCATTTAATTGGATTCCCTGCATGTGCACAGCACGTTCTGTCACCTTTCAGCCGCCAGAGCGACGCCGTCGGTAACGACCGTCAGTTTGTCAGTGACACCTCAAACTTGCAGACTTGTCCCCTTCACTGTGCAGATTTTTTTTTTTTTTTTGCTGAAATCCTCTAAAGCCTGTTTCATAACCTCAGGACCTCCGTCTATAAGTAAAACTTGGAAGCACTGCTGAGAATAAACACCTCTGGTGATTTTCCAGTCTGACCCTGCTGTACGCGGGGAGTCTACCTGTAATCAGTGTGGCAAAATATTCCCAGCTGTGTTTCACCGCTCGCTGCTCAGGTCTTACTTTATTTCCACAGAGCTGCTGCACTGTTAAACACTCACTGAGGTCGAGTGACAAGCAGATTTATTTTATTTCTCATGTTTGATGGTAGCAAAAATATAATCGAAATATTTCAGTCAGAAGTGTCAAGGTGCAAATAAAAAATGCTGTGGTGTTTTAATCCAGAACTGGATACACATTGGACTAACTACATGCTGGGTTAATTCAATGATAAAATGTTGGGTAAAAAGAGTAAAATGTTGGGTAAAAATGACTAAATGTTTAGTTAAAAATTAAATGTTTGGTAAAAATGACTAAATGTTGGGTAAAAACTGTAAAATGTTGGGTAGAAATGACTAAATGTTGGGTAAAAATGGCTAAATGTTGGGTAAAAATGGCTAAATGTTTGGTAAAAATGCTAAATGTTTGGTAAAAATGACTAAATGTTTGGTAAAAATGGCTAAATGTTTGGTAAAAATGGCTAAATGTTGGGTAGAAATGGCTAAATGTTGGGTAAAAATTACTAAATGTTTGGTAAAAATGACTAAATGTTGGGTAAAAACAATACAAATTTTGGTAAAAAAAAAATGACAACATTTCTATAAAACAACAAATGTAGGACTGAGAGTCCATGTTAAGATGTAGTTTGTTGAATATTGACCCAGTTGTGGGTGGAACATGTTTTCTTGTGTGATGCTGCCAATGGGAAAAACCAGCAAAACACAAACGAGCAGTTTCATGACTTTCTTCATCCTTTTCTTCCAAGTGTGTGGAAGTCATTGCAGCCATCTCCTTTCAACCTTCACACATAATACATCTACATCCAGGTTCAGTCCACAGCTGGAAACCTGTGTGGAAGAAGTTAAAGTGATAATAACCTTTCTGCCGATCTGCTCGACACACAACACTTGTGAAAATTTGGTCACTCAGCTCCGATTTCTTTACGTTGGCTTCTCCTCCTCTTCACATTGACTTTCTCTGAGATCCAGCTCCTGACGAGATGCAGCAGCATTTCAGTTTCTCAAAGTCACGAAATCAGAACAAGTGGCCTCTGTTCTGCATCAGCCCGGTCCAGACACTAACTCACAGACGTACAGGCTGAAGCACCAGAAAGCGACGGAGACAATGCAGATCATCATTTTTTAAATTTGTTTTTGCTAATTGTCGATTAGAGGCAGCAGAAAGTTCAACCTCAGTGCTGCTGGAAACGTTTGCACGCTGTGATGGGCGCTAATCTCTGATGGTAGACAGATAGCCGTCCTGCACGCACATTAAAAACATGACAGCGAGGTTAAACTGAAGATGTCCCGTCCGTCTTTCTTTTTTTGTCATCTTTCAGTTGATACGGCGCTGCTGACCGTGACAGAGTTTTCCTGCAGTCAAAGATAAGATCGTCGAGTCAACTTGAAACACGAGCAGCGACACAGACCGAGCAGCGAGGGAGAGGAGGCAGCCAAATACCTGTCTGGAGCAGCAGCAGCAGCAGCAGCAGCAGCAGCAGCGCTCAGGAGGCTGGCGTGCAGGAACAATAACGGGCTTTGTAAATGATAATTGAGAAATGATTTTGAACTATTTGCACTAATGTTCCACCTTCACCGCGCTCGTCGGGAGCCAGGCCAGCGCTGTGTGTTTAAGTGCTCTCGTTAAACTCAGCAGGCCACCGACAAAGTTTACACAATGTTGCAGAGTTGCACTGGTTCAACATAAAACAGTGAGTTCACACAACGACCCCAATCAGAGCAGGAAGAGTCTGTCTGGGTCCCCGCCACACACTGGGAGACGCTGAAGTGATGTCACCCGCTGGGTTGTGGACTCGCATTTTGAAGCTTGGTGTTTGAACGTGGCCATGTTGGAGCCAGATGTGACCATATTTGGATAAATGAGGAGGCGGGTCTGACCTTTGAACCTGGGGACACTACATGAAGTTCAGAGCTGCTCTCATTGGAGACCAGACATGTCGATCAAACTAACCCCGCCCCTAACTCCTCCCCTTCTCTTATCTACTAAATGATTTCCAGATGGACCACCTGTCAATCAGACTAGCCCCGCCCCTAACTCCTCCCACCAGATCTCTGAGAAGAAGAATTTACTGTAGCTGAGACGTCAGAATGACTTGTGGAAAAAATGTATTAAAGTCAGTTGGAGCGAGTCTCTAGTGGCCGTTGGTGGTATTGCACTTTTTTTTTTGCATTGGCTTTATTTTTGAGACCCAGTCTATGAATATAACCTCCTTCATGCTCTGCACCCAGCAGCACAGTGATGAATCTGTGAAAGCAGTGGATCATTAAGAAACTACCGTATTTTCTGGACTATTGAGCACACCTGTCTATAAGCCACTATTGAATTTATTCGAACAGTTTCATGTGGTCCACTCTGACCGGGTCTGATGTGACGAGGCTAAATGTATCGGCGGCGGAGCTTGCTAGCTTGTAAAAACTTAACGAGCTTCGTGCCACCGATACATGAGAAACACTGGTGTTTAAGTTCAGAAAAAAGTAGCGGCTTATAGTCCGGATAATACAGTAATGAAACATATTTTCTGCAGGATGCCAAAAACTGAGCTAAACCTGGACTGAGATGTTCAGGCTCTGAATCAATTCTAATACCAACAACTATTGCTAACATGTTGGAACTATTGACGACATACTTTTATGACTGATATGACTGTATTTCATAACTGATAATGACAATTTTTCAAATTAAAATCAATTGGAGTCAGAGCTTTTTGGAGCCAGCAACTAGTGGCCATCTAGAGTATTGTATTTTTGTGCACTGGCCTCATTGTTTGAGCCCTGGTTGCTTTGTCCATTTCTATATATAGTAGGATACTACATGGTGTGGTCTCAAGTCCTCCAGACAAAGTGTCAGTGGATTTAAAAGCTGTGAGCAATGAGGCTTTCTCTGCTTATTAAATAAATACTATGTGCTCCTGTGGTGTTTCTGCA
>OOFC01015371.1:3444-16727 GCA_900323345.1 Pseudochromis fuscus
GGGCACGAGCGCCGATTGACCTCTGGGCAACAAACCAGCCATCCAGTGAAGCCGAGGAGCTTAGCCCCGCCCACTTCTGATACTCCACAACCTATCAGGATTCACACCTGGGTTCCAAGACAGAGTGACATCCTGTCAGAGGGCGAGAGAGGAAGGATGGAGGCGGCGGTGGAGGAGGCGGTGACGGTGGTGTCCTCGTTACTGTCAGGTGAACACACACACACACACACACACACACACACACACACACACTGTTATGAACTGATTTCCTTTAAACAGTGAGCAGAGTTCAGGGCCTGCTGCTGCTCAGCCGAGACATCAACAAATACTGCAAGTTTCTCTGGAGGAATTCAAGAACCATCAACTACAACAGGTGTGTGTGTGTGTGTGTGTGTGTGTGTGTGTGTGTGTGTGTGTGTGTAGCTCCAATGTGTCAAACACACTCCTTTTCAGTCTTCTAATCTATAAAATTCAATCTTTGAACTGTAGTTATCAGTCAAATATCAGTGGAAATTAATTTGTATTTGTTTTATGTTAATGAAAATCTATTTGTCCACTTTATTTATCTATCAGGAAACAGAGAGATCAAGCCACACAGCTGCATAATATACTGTAAACTCAGTCCTATGTTACTGGAACATAAAAAGATTAAATATATTTGGAGTTGGGAATAAATACCAACACATGGATATCACATAATAATCAACACTTATGAATATATATCTGTGGGAGATTATTTTATCCCCTTATCCAGGATTAATTAATATCAAATTGTGAAAATGTAAGTCAAACATCGTCTTCAAACAATATTTTCTCAAGCAAATGATTGTGTCCTGTAAGATCCAGAAACCATGTGAGGGTTTCTTCTTTCAGGTGTGGTCGAGCCAACAACAATTACAGAAGTGAGACCTGCCTGGATGTGACAGTAAGCATCAGGAGCCTTTCCATGCATAATAACACAGCACCAGATACACTGTTTACCTGCTGTGTTATGAGCAGATCCCCGATGATCACCTGGCTGGATGTGATGTCTACCCGGGGCCGGACTCACCTCAGAGGACTGTTCTTAGACCTGAAGGTACTGGAGTCCCCAACACCGACTTCCTGCTTTACCTCCACGTGCAGGCCACTGACAAGTGTAGAGCAGAGGTAAAGACTCACTGGAAACACTGATTTATTTTATTGTAAAACATCCACACGTTATGTCACATTAGCTTCATCCATCCTACATAGAGTCTATAATTAACCCTTTAACACCTGAGCCTCCAAATTTCCACATTTCCAAATTGCCGACTTCTGAGAGAGGCGCTCGTGAAATTACCGTAATGACTCCATATTCACTGTAAAGTGCAACATCTCAGCACTCGGGAACCGCTGGAATTTTTCCAGTTGCGCAAACCGTGATATAATTACGGTAATCCAAAGACACATGTGTAGGCCTGTCCCCGATGGTACCCTCGGAATTAAAGGGTTAAAAAACATTTTTAGACCGTATTAAAATCTAGAAGAAGATCCTACTCTGTTTTTTTTCCACTTCCTGTAATGTGTCTTTACTTCCTGTGCAGCCTGAAGTGTTGGCCTACGCTGTCCACTGCCAGACAGACACCCAGGGGCGACCTGTGGCTGGGGTGGTGGTCCTCTGCAGGGACCGACTGACAGGAGCTGCATACAGCCACCACACTACAGTACAGGTTTTATACATAATAAACTTTTTAATTGAATTTGTGAGACAGTGACAGCACGATGAGGCTGATGGATCCTAATGGGGGGGTGTAATCATGTGTTTTCCAGACTGTGATTCACGAGCTGTTTCATGCACTCGGTTTCTCAAAAGATCTGTTCAGCACCTGGAGAGACTGCTCCACCTCTCCTCAAGGTTTTCAACACATTTTAAAACATTATATCCACATTTTTGATGTTAGTGGGTGTGAAATTATTCAATTATACCTGGATCTTGAATGTATAGCATGGAGCATGTGAGTGTATTATTCAAGAAAACAACTACACTTGATGAAAAACATTGTTGCAAAATAGATCAAACACACAAATTTCTTTAGAAAATTAAAATTCCCATTAACAAACATATGTACTGATCAGAGTACTGGTTGTCTCTGATCCTGCAGTGGGTGCTGGGTGTTCCCCTCGAGGCAAAGTGACTCACTCTGATGGATCGGGTCAGATGAGGATTTACACCCCGTCCATCATCTCAGCGCTGCAGAAGCACCTGGTGACCCCTGACCCTGAGCTCGGAGGACCTCTGGAGAACCTGGTACTGATCATCTCACCGTTTTCATGTCCATGTTGGAGATGTTTTTATGACCTTCTGGACCTTGGTCATTTTTAGGATGCACCTCCAGGCAGGGTGTCCTCCCACTGGGAGTCCCGGGTCCTGCAGGGGTCCATCATGGCGGCGGTGCTGGGGGACTCAGCCACGGTCCGGATTGACCCCGTCACCTTAGCTGCTTTACAGGACACAGGATGGTACACTGTCAACCTGAGCCGGGCACAGAGTCTGGTGTGGGGGGACGGTAAGAGGGACGAAATATGTAGATAATAAGTGAAGGAGTACAAATCCACATCTGGATATGTACTTGTAAAATAATCTAAACTGTCTCCTGTATTTTAAGTGGAGAAAACCATCTGTAATATATGTTTTAAATAGGCCAAGGAGCCATGTTTGGCTCCCTGTCATCCTGCCGAGACAACTCCTCATCTTTTTTCTGCACCGGGAGGTAGATTTAAAGTTTCACTTGTACAATCAGGTTAACTTTTTCTTCATTTTTAAATATTTCCAGCTCGTATGTTTGCATTATTCCTCCTCCTCAGTGCACCTGGGTGTCATTTTCTTCACCTCCACAAGGGGGAGTGCCAGACTGATCAATACCTGGAGGGATGTGGAGTGTTTAAACCTCTGAAGAATGGAGTAAGTGCTATCAAGCAATGTCCTCGAGATTACAAACAAGAGAATGTTACATTCTGTTTTTTTATTTATTCATTCATTTCAACATATAAAATGGTTTGATTCCAGCTCAGTATTTTGTGGATTTAAATGCTGTATTTTCAGTTTTTCTTACTTCCTTTTCAGAGTGAATGTTGGAAAAAGGAAAATTTGATGCGATCAGCTGAAAACTGGAGTGGAGAGATTTTTGGCTTTGACAGCCGCTGCTTCTTCTCCAGCCTGATCAGACAGGTGGGTGAATTCTCGTCTCCAGCGTCCTCCTCTTTGTGTCTTAAAAAAAGATTGTCCCCGTCCTCCATCTGCCTGTCTTTTAGAGAGAGGACCAGTTTGCTGACGTCAACAGCTCTGTGGAGGGTCGCTGTTACAGATACAGGTGTACTGGACCTAACAGGTACCAGATCCAGGTGTCTGGCTCTGGATGGGTGGACTGTCCAGCAGGGGGCAGCATTCAGGTAAAATGCACCAAACTGCTCCCCACTTATTTGACATTTTTACAGCTTGACCTGCCCTTTCTTTGTTTTTAACCCACAGATGAAAGGATACCAGGGTTTAGTTTTCTGCCCTGACAGGAGGTTGTGTCTGTACCCCGACATTATTCCTCTGCAGGATGTTTACCCATCTCCTGCTTCTAACATGAGGCAAGTATCACTTCAAATGGGTGAGGTGCAGTGAGTGCTGTGACTGAGGTAGCAGGGTAGGCAGGCAGATGAAGGCAGCTCCTCACCCTCAGCTTCAGGAATCTATTAGCAGGAGCCTTTTAAGAGGACCTATGATGCGTTTCCATGTTTTCTTTTCTAAGTTTTACAATGTTGGGTGTTCATACTGCACATGATCAAAATCCAGTGTTATGTCTCACAACCATCTGCTAATGTGTTCAGTATTTACCAAACACAGATGTCCTGCTGTGACCTTTATTGTGATTGATGCTGGTGCTGTTTACTTTCAGTTTCTGTGTCAGATTCAGACTCAAAAAACTGGTTTGAAAAGTTTCCCATCAAAGTTTTGTCACTTTTCATTTCAGAGGGTGAAATGAGGCATTGCATTATGACATAAATAAATACTTTTTAAAACTGCAATCCATGCAAAACTACTCTATAGGAGGCCACGACTTTAACTATAAAGCTGGAAAATGAGCATAAGGATCTACTCATTAATTCTGTTTTTTCTTTCCGTTCAGGGGTCCCAGTGAAATCTCGGTGCAGGATGAGACCTGCTCCCCCCTCCGAACACCCACAGGACCCACTGTCACTGCAGCGCTCTGCTCCACAGCTGCAGGGTGTCTCCTGGCTGCGCTGATGGTGTCGTACTTGAAGTACTGCTCCTGCAGGGTCATCAGAATCCACCCTGTGGTCCCGGAGGATCACATGTGATGGATGATCCCCTGCAGGGTTCAGATCATCTTGATCCACATGTTTGAAGAATAAATTATGACAATGTGACATAAATACTCAAAAGCAAATGGTTTTTATTGCTTTAATTTGACTCAGTTCCAGTTTTAAAGCTCCTGTTGTTCCACTCAGAGCAGTGAAGTCGGTGTAGCAGTAAAATAAAACAAAGGGTTAAAACAAGGCAATAAAATGAAGAACTGATTCATAACAGCACTGTGTAATTCTCTATTGATGTAAGATATGGCTCCACATCACTGGTAAAATTTTCTTTGTTAGATTAGAAAAAATACATTGAAATATTAAAAAGAAATTGTTGAAACAAAGTTGGTTACAATGTTGTGACACCAGTAGACACTTCAGTCCCTGAGCTGGATTTTCATGTCATCATCTTCATGTCTCCCACTGCCACAGAGGTATGACGGTCTGTCGTGGGGCCACGCCACTGGAGCAGGGCTCAAAATGTTCACTTGTCTCCAAACAATCATCAGTGATCTTGAGGCAAATAAAACAAAACTCCACCTTACACCTCGTGCAGAAAATGTTTTTGCATCCGGTTTTGTTGTGCTCCACCAGGAAGCCGCAGGTTGGACAAGCTCTGATCGAGGGACAGCCGGTAATCCCCTCCACACTATTGAAGGTGATATCTGGACATGTTCTCAGAGTTTCTAGGGCTGTATTGATGCAGCCGTCATTTTCACAGCGATCTACACCTTTCCATTTTCTCAAACACTGCCAGCAGAACATAAAAGGCCGTTTGTTGTCAGCTGTGCAGACTGTGCATTCAACACAAAGATCATGAACATCAGCTCGCAGCACAAAAGACTTGCAGCCAGGACACTGTTGATGGAAAAATAGATTTGATTTAATAATGCACATTTCAGTAAATCAGTGTAAAATCACAATTGCACATAATTGAATTACTCACTGATTTAATGCCGTAGCAATCCTTGGAATTGTTGAACAGCTTCTCTTCAAACTCCTTGATTTCTTCAGGGGTCAGAAGAGCCATTTTACAAACCTCCTCAAAGGGCCAGTCAGCATCACAATCAGTTTCACCACACTCAAAGCTGCATTCACCCTAAAAACAAAGAACTCATATCAGAAATACACGACAGGTTTAAGTGAACGCAGTCGAATAGGAGGAAAAAATCTCCTCATAGATTTGTTGTTGATGTACAGAGTCCCTAAAGGGACATGAAGAAAAAAAAAATTTGTGATAGAGGGAAAAATAGAAGTGCCAGGTATCTAGTGCGCACTCGATAACGTACTTCTTCTTTTTTCTCCATCAATTTGTTTCTTCTTTGTGTCCCTTTAGGGACTCCGTATTGATGATTTGTAGCATCAGTTTTACATTAAATTGGAAAATTTGCCAAATTATACCCACAGCTCCACAATCATTTGCTGCATTCTGACAAGATCATTCTGTAACAGCAGGAAGGATTCTCATTATCTTATTTGCCTGCTTTAAATGTACCTAATGTCTGTTTGTGCACTGTTACAATGTGTGTATTGTTATTTGTTTGTAAAAAATGTCAATATTCATGAAAAAAAATTGGAATTTTCTAAAGTTGAATCTCCCTGATGGGTGTCCACCTAAATCTGACCTCTAAGTGCCTCAACACTTTTTTTATACACAATATTTATTTACAGGCCTCATAATAAACTAAAGTAATAAAGAAAGTAATAAAGGGGAGAGATGGAGGAGAATAATAACAAGTTGATCCTTGCCTGATGACTCATGCTTCTATCCTGCAGCCAAAAAGTTGTTAAACGTTTCTTGGAAACCACCTGAGAGACAGTCCTGACTTACAAGAAGACTTTACCTGAGACTAACAAAATGACACTGTTACATTTATAAATGTTACGATAATAAATTCGAAAAATTACATCTCAGATGAAACTTTTTATGGCACTTTCTCTAAACATTTGCAGTTTCAGTGTAATTAGATATAAATCTTTTACCTCATCCAACTGCCACTTACACCACTTGGTGAGAGACATGGGAGTGACAGCATGGCCACAGGACATCAGTGCTCTGGGAGACTTGAACTCTTCATATTCAACTGTGAGTCACACACACGAACAAGACATCAAGTATTATTATAACCAATGCGCACTGCTGGTTCTCTGGGTTGTCACCAGTTAACCCATTGACTTACAATCCAATACATCCTCATCATCGACAAATTCAAACCCAGGATCTTGAGGGTCGTAACACTTCTCCATAACTTCCTCCACCTCCTCCACAGCTGTGATATTGTCCGGTAGAGATCCACCGATATTTGTCTGCGTGCTGAGGTCTGTGAACAGTATGGAGCCCATCTTCACTCAGCGTACAACTTTCAGATTTGAGAAAGCACCGATTCAGCTTCATCCACCCGCTTTTCCAATAAGTCACGTGATCCTGCGTGGCTGCGACGCAAGACAGATAAATAGCAGAAATCCCCGTGCCATCAAATATATGCAGCAACGTCTGACACTGTGCGCATTTGGATTGTTTGTGCGTAAACATCCACATCTGGAGAACAGCAGCACCTTGTAGCAGATCGAGGACCTCAGACTGACCATGTGCAGATCCAATGGTGAAACGGGAATCCAGCTGAAAGTGCACGGACCCAGAGGAGCTGAAAAGATCATCGATCTGTGTGAAAACGAAGAGAAGATGAAGACTATCACCGTGCTGAACCTGAAAAACCAAATTGCGCGTGAGCTCAAAATAAGTACGCATGTCTTGTATTTCTCCGTTTCTACTTCAATCCTATTCCAGTCAACCATGTTTACGCTGTATCATAAATAACTTGATTTCTGTGCACAGGTGATGACATCAGGATGGTTTTCAGAACCAAGACGCTGGAGGAGACAGCCATGCTGCTGTTTTATGGGATCAAACACATGTCCACCATCCATACACTGGTGATCCTGCCCGGAGGACACTGATGTGGAGGAGACCCACAACAACAACAACAACAACATGGACTCTAAACTGCACTAACATACGATGACAACATTGTTTTTTCTCCTTGTAATTACTTTCTTGTAAAGTTTCTCCGTACACAACCGTTTTAAAGTCATGCAAGTTGCTTTGTTATTGGAATTATTATTTAATCAAATTGAATAATAATAAGTAGCAGGGGTTCAGTATAATGCTATCTGCCTTTGAAGTGTATTTGCAAACTGTTAATTTTTATATAGGAGTGAAAAGGGGAAGAATCTAAAACTGTGCCAAGCCACAAAACCTGCAACAAGGGCTAATGATCCAAAAATGATTTCTTGCTGGAAATATAGTCTGGAAGCACTGGATGCATCAAATGTGGGGTGATTTACAGCTACTTTGAAAACTTATTTTTCTTTGACTTGTCATTTTTACTGTCAATAAAAAAACTTCTGCATTAAAATGAAGTTATTTAAAATCCTTAGAGTCAGTTTCTGTTCATGACACAGCATCAACACTAATATCATTTTAATCTATAATGAGGGCTTTAGTATCACAGATGCCATTTAATCATTAAAAGAGCTGAACAGTGTGAAAGAGTTATTTAGATTGTGTTTGGAAAATTATCTTTTGTGTGTAAAACATAGTTGCCAAAACAAATACAGTAAGTTAAAATGATATTTCATAACAGGTGGGGATTCCCCCTTTCTCTCTTTCTTTCTTTCGTTTTTTACGATGTGGAAAGCACCCATTAAATCAGACCAAGTGACACAAGCTTCAAGAAGGTTGTTTACAATTGATTTGCAAATTGTAGGTACTTTTCATACCCTCACTCATCTGATAATAACAAGATACAATCTGGAAAAGCTCCAGTTGCTGTGAAAAGGCCTGTACAGTAATGCAGTGATGCCACTTTATGTGACAGTTAGTGCAGCACTTAGTGCAGTGCATCACTATTATAAAAAACAATTAAAACCTCTCTGGCAGTGGCAAAACTAAAACTAAACAACACAATATATAGTGATTTAATTAAGTTGTGTAGGTACAAGATGTGTGCACTGATTCAACAGTTAACAAGTATAAAGTAAAGTTATTTATACTTTAGTATAGTACTCCCAGAACGAGGTCACTTCCTTTGTTCAAGCCACAAGATGTTTCATTGTGGTAATTATAGGCAGAGTTTAGTTCTTTCTCTTTATTGGAAACCACGTGACTGTCAGCACCAGTCTGAGGTGAAGCTGATCCACAGGAGCTGGATCTTCCTGGAAACAGCTCTGATTCCTTCTTGTGATCAAGTGATGTGTGAATACTTACAATCTACCAGTGATCAGTGTATCATTCAGAAGAGGTGATGTGCACAATCAGTTCATGCAGTTTGTCTATAACTGCATGAACTGATTAGTGAGATATGTTTATTTAAGTAGCATCTTACTGTGAGGTTTTACTGACACACTTAATTCAAATCAAAAGGTGAAATCAGTGTATTCTTATGAGATATTATCTGAGATCAGTTTGCCTTGCAGAGATTGCCATGTTTAAAAGGTGTGGTTCAGCTGAAGAGTCAGTATAAACCGCATGCCATGTGATCTGTGTGAATCAGCTGCAGCTTCATGATTTCAGTTTCACTTTTAAGTTCCTCGGGTGTGTAAACAGTCTGAGCGAGACGTGGGAAAGAGAGGCAGCAGGTCCTTGTCGATGCAGGTCAATGGAAAACTGAAGAGGGGAGAACGGTGCAGGTGAAATATGAAACCTGGGTAAAAAGGCTACAAGGAGTTATAAACTTTCTACTGTATGTCTTTAAACCAAATCATGACATGGAAATATGATGGATAATAAACTATGGTATTGAAGATGTGTTTATTCCTCAGGGGGAACTTCAAGAGGAAACATGATCTGCTTCATGCAACTATACTGCTACAACAAGGGACCAAATGATTCAGGTGAACAACCCATCATTTCCAGACACTCTGTCAGCTCAGTAAACAGCAACTGATGACACATTTTCATTTTCATTTCATTTTTTTGAATGCAAATGTCAAATAACAATTTATAAGAAGCATTTAAATGCTGTAAATTTCTTTACTTGATGCTGTTAGAGGTTGCACATATTGATCACTTCCAAATATAGAATAAACAAAACTTATTGTGCTGTGCAAAGAGATTACATTTATTATATTTTGAAATATACACAGTATTGATGCAGTTGATCTGCAGTTACTGTGATTTGTGCATATTCCTCCACAATTTAAAAAAATTGTTGTAATGACTATTGTAAGGAATCATTTTATAATTGAATTCATTGATTAATTTATTTTTACAGCCACTCAGCCACAGAGACATTATTATGGGCTGAATAATCAAGGAGCCACATGTTATCTCAACAGTGTCCTGCAAGTTCTCTTCATGACGTCAGAGATCCATGACCGGTATGAAACACTGTAGATACTGTCCTCTCACATGATGGACAAATCCTGGTACCTGCACTACCCACAATGCAACTGTGGTGCTGAGAGTTGGTGTAAAATCTTTCTGCGAGTACGAGCCACTGTCGTTTTGATTCTTCAGCTCCAAGCATAGAAGTAAAAAGATTGAATTGGAATTAATCTGTTTGAAAGGACAGAACTCAAAAGCAAAAAGACATTATTCTGCGTTATAAGACCAGAGAAACTGTTATGAACATGTTAAATATAACTGAAATTTTTCTTGTCTTAACAGGTTGGATCCAAAATCACAGATCACCGACCAAGAGCTGAGAAACATCTTTGTGAAACTGAAGGAAACAACTTGTGGGACAGAAAGGATCACAAAGATCTTTGAGATTGAAAATGGTTTGTTTGTTAAGACGTAAACAACACACAAATCCTAAAGAGAAAAGAAAATAGCTTAATCAAAATCTTGCATCATTTCCAGTTTACCAACAACGTGATGCTGCCGAGTGCTTGGAGCTGATTTTACATAAGGTCAACCCGCGGGTCTCTGAGGTGAGCTCTTACACACTCCACAGTCATGTCAGCAAATATGTGTTTGTCTAATCAACATCTCTGGATTCAGGTTTTCCAGGGGGAGCTGGCATACACAACCAGATGCTCCAAAGGCCACAGCATAAACGAAGAGATAAATCCTTTCTGGACTCTTCGACTGTCCCTCAGAGATAACTATGATACAACCTTCAGCGTGGTAAGCAGCGATCAGAGTTCAGTGTTCACAGGAAATCCTCAAAAATCTACATTTGTTATAATAGTTGACAGGATAGTGTTGCTATTTCACCACAAGGGGGCAGTGTTGTTCAGTCTACAGCATCAGTACAAGTTTTTTTTAATTCTAATGCTCCATTGAAGAGTTAAAACTACTTAGTTGTGCATATGGACAGAAAAGGTCAAAGTGCAGTTTGTATACTTGAACAATCTTTTTACAGTTGTTTAAGGTCAAGATTAAAGGACATTTTGAAATTCAGAATAATCCATTGTTTTGTTAACCCATCCGTCCACTCCAGCCTAAGCAGCATCTGTGGTTTTTACAGGAAATGGGCCTTCAGAGGATTTTCCAGACAAAGTCCTACAGTGGAGACAACATGGTGTACTGCAACGAATGCAAGAAGAAAACAGAGGTGACCTGTGTGAGTTTTCCAACACCAGCTGGAAAGGGCGTTGATTAAAATCATCAGTTTAATAATCTCCTCCTGGTGCGTAGGGATGTGAGATGGTGGAGTTTCCTCATGTTCTGACTCTGCTCCTCGAGAGATTTGATTTGGACTACAACACCATGTCACATGTGAAGTCAAACACCTCCGTGGATGTACCATATGTGCTGGAAACACACGTAAGTGTAAAGTCTTTTACGTGTCTGCCTGTGAAATGTTTTGATCTGATTCTGTACTTTGTTGTAGAACAAACAGTACAAACTGTATGGGATAGTGAATCACATGGGCAGCCTGGGAGGTGGACATTACACAGCCACAGTCCAGTCCAGAGAGGACAGAACCTGGTATGAGTTTGACGATGCTGATGTTAAAAAGGTGAGGATTTATTTAACATGTTAAAAAGAACATACAAAACAATTAAATATTAAATGGCCAATACTTTGTTTTCCTTGACTGGTGCAGATTGAAGAACAGCCGTTTGCAAAAAGCAGGGCTTACAGGTGTGTGGGATTACTTCTTATTTATCTTGTTTGCTGTATTGCTGAACCTTTTGTTTTTCTTTGCAAACAATAACTTTGAAATGATTGGTCCACAGGTCCACTACTGCCTATCTGCTCATGTACAGAGGTAAGATCACTCACTTACATCAAGATAGCAATCAAGTCGTGAACACTGATAAATTACGGAGAATGAAGAAATGAAGAAAAAAATGATAGAGAAGAAAATTGCAGGTATCTGGCATTTCCGGTACACGGAAGAGTATATATATTATTTGTTCAATTCTTCAGTTCTGGAATTAGCTTGAAAATTACTGAACACCACTATGGACAGGCGTCATGCCACTTTAAGGTGGACCAAGAAATTCAGCCTCTTCTGTATACCGGAAATGCTATTTCGTGCGTACGCGATGCAACCGGAAATACTGTCTCCATATCGGTACTTTTTTTTCCTCCGTCAAAATTCTTTTTTCTTCGTGTCCCTTTAGGGGCTCCGTAATAAATAACTACTTAATGTTTTCATTTTTCCTCCACAGAACAAGGCGAAAGAGAAGTAGTAGTGGAAACGGATGATGGTGGAAAATGGAACAGAAAGAGAAAGCGTCCCTACATTGTTCTCATCCTGTCAGTCGTTTTTTTTGTAACACTTCTTATTATACTGAGAGCTTTAGGGTTAACCCTCACCCTACCCTACAAATATTGATGGAGGGACACAGGAGGAAACAGTGCAGGGATTCAGAAATGCCAACCTGCAATTACATCAGCAGTTTTCTATCAAAGTGATGATGATAATGTAATTTTACTGCTGTATAGTGGCTAATGTTATGGTGTGTACACTAATCGGACTGTAATTAAACGTTTTTCTCTGTGTAACTGGATGTTTGTGGGATGTAGAAGAAATATGGTTGCCCTGCATGTTGTACACTAACTCGTTCATTGTTTGTCAGTGTGAATAAAACTTTATTTACAAGCTTGTCCATCAACTGTGTGCTTAATAAAAAGTTGGTCAACATCATGCACATATCGGAAATGTGTTAATTCATGATATTTGACCCTTAAAGGGCAAGCGTTCCTAAATATTTCCCAAGAAGACCTGATCTACTGATGTATCAAGGCTACAATGGACATTTAATTTGGTGTTTTCCCCCCTGCCTTCTAGACTGTTTGGACTTAGTTTTGATGGGACAAGCAGCTACAAACTCGCAAGCTTTGGACTTTAATCAGAGTCTTTAAGTATGTCAACTGGTGATTTTCCTAATTAGTGTGAATGCTGCATTCACACTATTGAGATCCAAATCTTTATTATTAAACTTCTTCTGAGTTCTTCGGTACGTTTTTTGGACTCTAACTACTTCCACATACTTTGAGCTACAGACACCATTCAAGTATCAAAATGTTTAGCTCTTTTAGGACATTTCAAGTTGTATTCAACTTTTTCCTACTACTTTTACTTTTTCAACTATTCAGCCTTTTTCAACTACTTTTTACAATGGAAGTGAATGGAGAGAATCTTCAAATTGCCCTTCCTTTCAGCCTTAACTACTTCCACATACTTTCAGCTACAGACACCATTCAAGTTTTAAAAAGGTCACAATACTTTGAACTAATACCATTGTACTCAGATTTTGGATATCTTTTATACTTTTTGAGTTTTACTACTTATAAATTTGTGCTTTTTTCAGCTCTTTTCTGACTTTACAATGGGTGTGTATTGCATGTTCTACAGTGGTGACATCGCACGTTAGAGTGGGAGGGCTGAAAATTCAGCCTCAAACTTTTGACTTTAACCTGTGATAAATCACACAATTTTCAACCTACAGGCAAAATGAACCCACCCGTGTGTAGCTACACTTGTCCTCTCTTACAC
>OOFC01015373.1:0-12407 GCA_900323345.1 Pseudochromis fuscus
GGACACCTGTCATCTGCTGCTATTTAACTGTCAAACTGTTCACACCAGTACCAGTTCATCAGCGAGGCGAGGTGCAGGCAGGAAGTTTTTTCCTCTTATCTCTGGCTGACTGACTGGTTTTGCTCTTTTGAAGAAGTGAAGACTCATGAGGTGTGAGAATAACAGCCCAGTAATTGGATTCATTGGGAGATGATCATTGTCCCCATTAGTGTCATTTGTGTACAGTGGTGTAGACTCCATCTTTCACTGCCTCCTCCTCTCCCCTTGGAAATGAACAATTATCTTCTGTAAATTGATTTCTGCCACACACCGAGCTGCACATCAAACACACGCACATCCAGCCACACTGCCCACAAACCTCTGCTTCACTTCCCTCCCTCTCGTTGTGTCATGTTGCAGGTGCACTGGGCTTTATCTGGTGCTTTGTGCAAACATACATGTAGGTCACCAGGAAATTCAAGACATATGAATCTTTCCATGTTTGCTTGCTGCTAATCCTCCTAATAACATTGGTCACGGTGGGAATAGGCTGTGAGTGTTTGAACTTCAGTGGGATGAAGTGATACTGGTGGAGGAGAGGACTCAGGACCTCGGTGGCTCGTCGTTATCAGCTGACAGTCAACACCGCCTCGGGCACATCCTCTCCCGAGGTCGACACCATCTCTTTGGTGCCATAACTGATAATGTGTCTGGGGTGACACTGAATGAGCCGACTGTACACAGGAGGAGTCTGATAGTGTCGCTGCTCTGCAACAGAAAACACCAAATCCCAGGAGCTTCGTCATCTTCACGTCCCGAAATAACCTCAAAATATCATGAAGTGAGGCTCAGCTATGTGTCAGGATGAACTCTCTTCAGACACTTTAAAGAAACACAACCCCTAACCTAACCATTTGAATTTGTTTAGCCTGATCTTTTATGGCCTTAGAGCCTGATATATTACAATGACCCAAAAAAAGTAACAAAACCCAAAATGTAACAACTGGTCAATAATGTAACAAGATGCTGAACACAACAAGTAACAACTTTGTCCAAAATGTAACAACTTCTTACACTTTAGGTTTTGTTACATTATTTTTTATTACACTTCAGACTCAGCACTTTAGTTACATTATTGACCAGTTGTTACATTTCAGGTTTAATACATTTTTTTTAATAACAGTTCAGGACGTTGTTACATGTCGAGCTGTAACAGGCCTTTTTTACCCTTTCTGAATCAGATCAATCATCAGATCTCAAAGCAAATCAGCTTCTTACCCAAATCAATGAGGAGATTGTGGATTGGAGAAGAGGAGGAACGACTTTTCTTGGCTCTGATCAATACAAAAGTGAAACTAGAATGAACTTGTGTAGTAAACATCCTTGTGTTTTGTATCTTTGTGTCGAAGGATTACAGAGAAAATCCACAACAAAGCAGAGCTCAGTGTCTGCTTTGTGTCTCCATGATCTCGCACAGCTTGGGATTTTTTTTCTCCATGCACAATGTTCACAAACAAAGTCCGAACAGTGAGCGAGAGCCAAACGTTAGAATACACTACTACAAAGAGCCCAGCTCCAAAGCAGCTGTGTAGAGTGTGTTTACCTGCTGGCTGGATGCTGGAGGTGCTGTGCAGGTGCAGGAACTCACCAGGTGTTGTCTGGGATGCAGGTTGGACCTGAGTCTCCTCTGCTGCTGCTGCCTCCAGGCTGAACATCCTCAGCCGCCATGTCTCACTCTGTTCATCCTGCTGCCTCCACAGATCCCCACCACACTGACCACCACTGACCAACACTATGTTTAATTCACTCTGTTACATGCATGAGATGGAGACTTAAGAAAAAAAAAACAACCCAGCTCTCTCATTCTCGTAAGTCTTTCCTCTTCCTCCTCCTCCTCCTCCTCCTCCTCCTCACACTGACTGTTTACTGTTTGTCACTCTCCTGGCAGCTCACTGCAGTTTTTTGTGTTACACATTTTGAATTTGTGCTTGGAAATGAGCATCCATGAGGGAAATAAAAGTTGAGAAAAACTGAGCAGAGGAGATTTTCAAACCCCTCTGTGGTGATACAAATGAGATGAAGCTGTAACACACCAGACATGATGTTCTACCAACACTCACAGGAACGTCTCTGAACATTACTCATGTTTGGTTTTGCTCATTTTGCACGTGAAGCTGTTTGGTTTGGGTTAAGAGAGGCAGTGTGGACATGCTGAGAGACTGGCCTTTGGAGATTTCAGCTTCATCCCAAATCAACAACAAATCTCCAACAGTATGGACTCCCTCCTGATCACCACAAACACCAGGATGATGTTTCCAGAGCTGATCTTCGGGTTACATTTAAAAGAGAAACAGTGAGCTAGAGTTTTCTGAACACTCGTGGTTCTGCTGGAAATTGCTACTTTGTTTCTGTGAGGGGACCTTCGTTGCCATGGTTACAGTGGCTACCCCTTGATTAGGGAATTATTAAAGT
This sequence comes from Pseudochromis fuscus, assembly GCA_900323345.1. Taxonomy (NCBI): domain Eukaryota; kingdom Metazoa; phylum Chordata; class Actinopteri; family Pseudochromidae; genus Pseudochromis; species Pseudochromis fuscus. The sequence continues at coordinate 2,452 of OOFC01015373.1, forward strand.
CACGGTGGCTGTACAAGCAGATTGTTGCTAAGAACCAGGAAACAAACAGCAGTTAAAGACCAACACTGTGTTCACCTCCATCCCAAAACTCCTGCTGCTGCTTTTAGCCGTTTCTATAACAACGGATGCTGATGTTCTTTCAATGAAGGACAGTCTCCTCCTGAGATAAAGTGGCAAATCAAACTTCTCTCCTGAATCTCTCTCTCCTTTTTTTTTTTTTTCTTTTAGCATTTATTTGATAGCTGCAGCAGAGAGATAGGAAATTGTGGGGTGAAGTCTGGAGTCAGAGGAGTTCAGCAAGTGAAGTAAGAAAGGTGATGGCACAGTCTCCTGCAGCGCTTCAGGTCGTCTGGAGTAAAACCAACCGTGTGTGCGAACAAACTCTATCGTCTGCCTGTCAAGTGGGAAGTCACCTGAAATCCCTGACATCATCCACTACTTCAAATCTGATAGTGATAAAAGTAATGGGAATCCAGGAGGAGGAGGAACTTATTTGAAACTACTTGAAGCTGTTTTCATGTGTGTTCTGTCATACAGGAGGACGTCGTTTTCAGTGCATGTGATGAAAACTTTTATCATCTACTTGTGGATTATGTTATAAGAGTGGTAGATAATCTGTTTACTGAGACCAGTAGGAATCTGTCCTGGTTATCGTTGCCTCCATGTGAGTCTTACATTAAGCAGCACTCCTGCTCTGACCCGGGGGGATGTAGTCTGCTTTATTTGTTGCAGTATAATTTTACAGGATTTCCATATGTTCAGCTCCGACCTGCATGCAGAGATAACATGCTCGTCCTCTGATGCCTGTTTGGGTGCAGGACGGTGCACAGAGCTGACAGGGCTGAGGAGGAAGGACTGCAGGGAGAAGCAGCAAACTGTCACACAAAAGTGTTTTTTTTTTTTCCAACCTCTGACAGACGCACCTTCCCGAGCACTGAGGCACGAGTCAATCACAACTCTGAGCACAGGACATCTCTGCATGTCCTATTTCCCCCGAGCTCCCTCAATACATTACAGTGATGGACGTGTGTCAGGTGACAAGGAAAAAAGTCAAGTGACTTACAGCGATCATTTGTTGCCGTGCGTCTTGGCAGCTGAACGGCTTCATGTGAAAAGGAAACAGAAGTAAAGTGTTGCTGAGTTTTCTTGGAGCAGCCAGACCTCTTCCTACAGATCAGCTGTTAAACTCACCACACTGACAGTCGCTGCTCCTCTTCCTCAAAGACGCTGCAGTCTGCGTCTGCCTGGTGTGAAAATGTTCCCTTTTTGAAACACTCACTTTCTTGTACAATATTCCTCTGAGTATATTTCTATTTGGACTGTTTTGTCTTCCACTGGCTCGTTCAAAAGGCTCAAGTGTTCTGACAATTTGTGCAGTGATTCAGTACGAGCCCACAGTGCAGCAGAGCGGCTGCTGGAGGTGAGGCGGGGCTGGCCTGGGAGGCAGCATCCAGCACCAGGTCCAACACAAGACCAGATCTGATGGTGTATTGTTGGCAGTGGGGGGTTCAGAGACAAGTCAAGGTTTAAAGCGGGAAGGATCCATCAGTCAGTCAACATCAAGTGTTTTAAATTACAATTTGAATCATTTTTCAAGCAAAATGTTACAAACTCTGAGGTTCCAGACTAAAAGATGTGAAAATATGACATTTAATTATAAAATAATAGTAAACATCACTACTCTCCCCTCGGCTACTATCACTCAGAAACATCTGAATCTATGTAGGATGATAAAAGTAATCAATATTTACCATAAATTCATGCATTCATTCTTAAAGTGCATTGATTGGTGGAGGTTTAAAATGAGTGGAAGAAGAGACAGAGATGTCAGTTTGATCCTTATCAACAATATTACAATGAAAATAATATAAATATAATATAATCCTGCAGTAAACATGATGCAACAAATAGTGTTTCCTCAGTGTTGTTTAGTACCACACCTTTTAAAAATCTTTCTGACTAAATGTATAATTACAGTTACTTGTTTTAAACGTACAGGAGCTGATTGATGAACAAATGTAATCAGACGTCTCCTGCAGACGACTCTGGTACTGATCCGTTTCACTTGTATTGACATGTTGTCTCCTTCCATCCTTAACACTCACAGTAATTATCTCAAGCTAATACCAATAATCATCAGTGTTCACAGGGATGTTCAGCAGTCATCAGTAGCTCTGCTGGTAAATTTCAGGCTTATTTACTGATTGCACAGATAGGACCTGATGAAAGGACATCCACCAAATGGGTGGTCATTAGGGAGCAGGAGTCCTGCTGCCCGTCACAGCTCTCGTGGATCCATTGTTCTAAAGCATCTATTCAGTACAACTGCACAGATTGAACAGACTGATTAAAAGTTGCCATGGTGATGAAGTTACGTATTGTAAGTCTGACTCCACCATCACAGACTCAGCTCTTTAATGGGACTCTCTGCCACCTATTTCTGAGTCTGTGTTCAGTCACATTTGCATATGCTCAGCGGTGCAGCGTGATCTAACTCAGTCCTGTGGGGCTGCTTCAAAACACCACTTCTCTCAAGTTTGTGTGGTGAAGTGCAATTACCGAGGCCTCTGCCCTGACATGGCAACGCAATTATCTCTGAAGTTAGTCCAGTGCAGCTCGCATTGTTTAACCCTCATGTAGCAGGTCAGCAGTGAAGGTTCATCACATCTCCACCAGCCTCTGTCCGTCCCGACCGGCACCGGTGGAGACGTGTTCGTCAGCCCCGAGCGACACCAGACAACTGAGTAACAAGTCTGACAGGAACAACCCAACACATCCCACCTCTGGCCTGACGCCTCTGACCACGTGGTGACCGGGAGTCCCACGCAGGACACGCAGTGAAGATGATAATAATCTGCATGATGCTGTGCACATTAGCAGAGTGGGAGAATCTAAGACTTGGTTTTAAATCCTGCTGTTGCTGCAAACACTGCAGATCAATCAGAGGTTGTCAGAAAGAAATCCCAGGATGCATTTACATTTTTATTAGTAGGTAATAAGATCTAAAGATGAAATATGATGATGGAGTAATCCTCTTGCTTTGCTGGCACATGTGACTAATAAACAATCTAAACATAATATCAGGTAAATATTACATAAAACCAAATTCTCTCTCCGTGCTTCACTCTGTGGCTGAAGTATTCTCAGCAGCTTCTTCATTTATATCTGGTGTGAGACTATTTGATGTTTTGCTTGAGAGCATTTCCACTGGTATCAGTATTTGTTGGTGAATGATTGAGGACTCAGTGCATCTCCGAGCAAGGGGAGAAAGTTCATTACATCATGAATTTATTGCTTCGCTGGTCGTGCGTTAGTCGTGGCTGAAAGTCGGTTCCACCTGCAGAATATTTCAGTTTGTGCTGCTTAACATTTGATCTGTGTTTGTCGGCAGGGAGGTATCACAGCTGCTCCATCCAGTGTGATGCATATGCATGGAGGTTTCCATTTCCCTCCATATATGTCACGTACTCTGTATAATGAGCCTATAGCAACCCATCCCTGTGTTTCTCAGTCTCACACGAGTCTCCTGCATCAGATGGTTCAGGACTTTTTGGCAAAACTCTGCTCCCACTAGAACGATGATGTAAGCACACAAGCTTTTAGCCTGCTGGTGTGCAGCCAGGTAGAATGACATATGGCAAGGAGGCATGAGCAATGTGCTGCAAATCACACTTAGGTGAACACAATCTCTGCCTCGACTTTCAGGTTTCATAAATAATGCAGCACAGGCAAAGGAAAACATTTGGATTTCCCAGGAGCAAAGACAAATTCCTTTCAGATTCTGCTTTTAAGTGCACTTGTTTAAAAGAAGCAGGGGTCAGAGATATTCTTATCGGCTGTCACTACACCACAGCAGACGACGCAGCAGCATTTCGTAGAGTCGGCTGGACATACTACTTGACTTGTTTAACTCTGACCTAAAAAAACACTCATCTATTTTAAAACACGGTGTAAATCCAACACAAGCCTGAGACTTTAGCTGCGTCCAGACAGAGCAGTGGCTTATTTCTTCAGCCCTGTCCCTGTGGTCAGAGTTCAAACTGCCCATCGATGAAACCAAACCATCTCTTTAAAAATCTGATCTCCGCTCAGGGCTCTGCTGACCATACATTGTAAACACTATAGGACTGACTCCAGGTGATACAACAGTGTGAAAAACAGTGTGAACAGTGTGTAAAATTATTCAGTGTTCAATTATAGATATTGTTGCAGCTGAGTGAGGAGAGTTCAATATAAAGAGGTGACTGTGTTTCCTTCCACAGTCGTTACAATCTTATGTTGTGTCTTATAGTTTCCAAATGTTACAAAAATGTTCTGATAAAACATGAACATGGGATGATGGTGCTCCTCCACACACACACACACACACACACACATACACACACACACACCCCACCACCACTGGAGGGGCAGTAGCAGCTAAGTACGTCTAAATATGTGTAAATACTCCCAGTGTCTTAAGCCTGACGTCAGGACACGCAGCAGATTTCAAAGGCCAGTGACACCGAGAGGACTAATGTGCAAGGTCACAAAAGAGCTAACAGTTCAGTGCAAACAAATACAGGAAATCAATAACACAACGCAGTCATAAAAATGGTAACAACTCCGATGATCCAACACTGAGCATCTGTTCGAGTCCCTCTGTTTGTGCTGTGTGTGTGTTTTACATATCCTCTCTGAAATGGGCCTGGATTTGATTTAGTTTGAAGAGTAAAGACCTGCACACACTCTCACTGCAGCATTGTAAACAAGTCAATGAAAAAACAGAAAAGAGCAAAAAGTAAAAACCGAGGGGGAAGAGAGACAAACACAGAGCCAGACAGAAATAAGGCTTTTCTGTCTCTGACAGCTTGTGGGCTTTTGTGTGATGGCTGGATGGAGGAGGCTGTGAAAAGATAAGGTTTACTAATGGGCTGTTCAAAAGAATGTCTTATTTAGATGATACTTCACTAATGTGGCTGTGGAGTCGTATCCAGCAGCAGCTCTATTCATGCAGGTTTACATTGTGAGGCTGTGGTCTGAGGAGCTGCTGCACCACATCTTCCTCTGAGATGTTGGTTGTTGCTCTGCTCTGACCTCAATAACTCCAAGACATAAAACATGTTAGTCCATCACATTTCAACACGCTGCTTTCAAACTTTATTAACCTCAGAGAGCGAACACAACAACCAACACGAGTGATGTGACATTTCAGTGGACAGTGTTTCCTGGATATGCTGCAAGTCAACATGAAGACATGAAAGAACAAAGTGATTCATGGTTTTTAAAAAGGCAACAATTAAAGAAACTGAGGATTTGACACTTTTTTGATTTAACCTCCACTCGTGTGCGTCATCGGGACTGTGTGGGTACAGTTTGATGGGATGTGATTGACCGGATATCATAAACAGATTACAGCACAACTGTCACCACATTGTGATTCAAATATGACTAAACCGGGACAGATGGAGGTACAGGACATGTTTTTCCACCTGGGTTTTGCCCACCTCAAGTCAGAGAGGACAGGACGGACAGGAAGTGAAGAGCAGAAATGTCTCACTCACCACAGGCTGAAATACAGTTACCAAAATAAAACGTGTTGTTTCACCATATCCTCAACTTATATGTCTGTGGTTTCTCTATAAGATGCTCGATCACTTGGCTGTAAAATAAAAGCTTCCCACTCTCCTCCCTTCCTGTTTCCCTCCGTCCTCCTGAACCTTCTGTTGATCTTCAGCCAAAAAGCAAACCAGAGCGCAGCATTGTTACTGCAGTATTTAGCATCGTGATATATGATCTCATCACTGCACATTTCTATTGGCTCCCTCCTGTATTTAGCCCGGCTACTTATTCACTGCATTTGACTTTATTATTTTGTCAAGCTGTACGATCACTGGTATTACCTGTGCCAGAGCTTCTGCAGGAGCCATTAAGCAACAACAGCAAGATAGTTTATCACAAAAACCTTTAAACCATCACGAGACAGGGAATTATCCTTGTAAATAGAGGGAATGAAAGTTGCTGTAAAAACAACATCAATAGTGATGCTCAGTAGTTAAAAGTGTTTTACCTGCAGGATCAGGTGTAATCCAATCTAATAGAAATCATCCCACACCAGAGGAGGGATGATTCCTGCAGCTTTAACACGTGTCTCCTTGAGTGTTTGGCAACATATTCAAGACTCAGGAAACAGGTGTACAAAGGATACAGCAAATAAAGATAATATCACCAGCAGCAGAGACATGCAAACAGTGGGGGAGATGTTTCCCATCAGTGACCAGAGGAACCAGGAACCGAGCCAGCACCAAACACATGCTGGAAAATCCACCAAACTCCAGTAAAATCAGGTGCTGGGCGGCAGAATAAAACATGTGAAAGAAAATCACAGAGAAAAACTAAAACTACCAGCACAGGTCAAGTGAGAGGCACGTTAGAGGCTGATATGTAACAACCACTAAAATGTAACAATGTCCTGAATCGTTAGAAAAAACTAAAAATGTAAGAAGTTGTTACATTTTGGACAAAGTTTTTACTTTCTGGGTTCAGCATCTTGTTACATTGTTGACCAGTTGTTACATTTTGGGTTTTGTTACTTTTTTTATAACAATTTGGGTCATTACACATCAGGCTTTGTGCTATAATGAGCGCTAAATAAGATGCATGTCATTTAAAACTTGTTGCAGCTCAAATAAGGAGTAACTGGACTGATTTGGTTCAGATTGGACAGTTTCCATGGTCCAAAACCCAGCAGAGGGTTCAGCAGGAGGTCTGATACTGAGCAGTGTGCACAGTGAAGAGTTCAGTCACAGAAAACAGAAGCAGGACAAGATGAATGATGATGAAGTGACATCTATGTGCAGCAGTCCTCAGTGGGTTTGGGTGAATCCCGGTGCATCACAGCGTCCTGGAGAGCCGGCTGCTCCGTGATGCTGCCTGACATGTGGTGTTTTTATCATCACTGCGCTCTGCACTTCTGCTATTAACACATTTCAAAGCGTAGCTGTCAAGCAGAGTAAATCAAAATGCAGGTAAACCAGTAGATTTCCTGCACTTCTGCGCTGATAACCACAACAGAGGCTTTACTCCATTAGACTGACAGATGACAATGTCTTTACCAACAAGTCAATTTGCTTCTGCGGGGTGATTGTGTAGTCTGCTAACAACACTCAGTCGGGTGTCCAAGGTTAAAGAAAGCCACAAAATGTCTGAGTTGTGATCCCTGTTTCTGACTGAGCTGAAGTCCTATTAGATCCTAAACCTCTGGAGGGAAAACAGGATCAAGAAGAGATGAGAGGAGGAGGCAAAGGGGAGGAAAATGGGTCTGTCTCTGTGCCTCAGCATTTGTAATGAGACATTAGCCTCAACGTACACAGTGCCCTCAGATAACCCACCTGAGTAAGCCGTTGATGGAAAATTGTAAAAGTCACCATCGTATCCTTTGCTCTAATGCAATGAAGGAAATGAATAGAAAACATCTGGATTTAAACTACACAGCTCGATTTGTTAGTCTGTTTATTTCAACTCAATCTAAACATAGGAAAATAAAAACAAGAAGTAAAGCAGCCCAGAAAACTGATGTGTGAAAACACTCGTCTCAAAAAGTGTCAAAACATAAAGGAATGGAGAATATGAGCGTTTCAGTCGACAACTAGTGAGACTCAAACAAAAGAAATAAATCATTCTGAGCTTCTTTTATTTCTAATAAACCTCGAAAGACAAACCCGATGTATTGTTTGTTGAACTATATTAAACCCAAATTAAATTAGTGGATAAATGTGTTTGGTAAAAAAATGGGAGTATCATCAGCATACATGCAAACCTAAGACATTACCGTATTTTCCAGACTATAAGCTGCTACTTTTTTTCCGACACTTTGAACTTAAACGAAGCTCGTTAGCATTTTACAAGCTAGCAAGCTCCGTGCCGCCGATACATTTAGCGTCGTCACATCAGACCCGGTCAGAGTGGACCACATGAAACTGTTTGGATAAATTCACTAGTGGCTTATAGACAGGTGCTCAATAGTCCAGATAATACAGTATTTTGTTTGTAGTGGATTAAACACTTGGCCTCAACTCAACCAAATGTTTGGTGAGATTATTTCCCAGCAGTGCACCAGAGCAGCCCAGTTCATCTGAGGAAGTATCGAGGACAACAACTGACTAACGATCTCCAAACAACAGGACGTGGGGCAACAATACAGTCAGTACAAAGTGGATGAACTTTCTCCGCTATAATAAGCACTTACAACAGAAGTTTTAGTGCTCAGATAAATTCTGCTTGAATAACTGAGTGAGTAATTCTGAGCAATGAGTTGGCGGCTGCTCAGAATTTAATAACAACTTCAATCCTGAGATGACTCAGATACTGTAGATAATTTAGGCCAGCACTATTTTTGTTTTATTACTGTAGCCTGTGCTTTATGTGAATGCACTGTGCTCAGCAAATTATACACTATCATTATCATCTTAGATCATTATGATACATTTGTGAGGGGTTTCCATTAAGATATAAGGCGGTGTCCTGCAGGAAGCCTTCAGATAACACCAGTAACAGACTCTTTAAACATTAAACCAATTCATTCCTATTCACTGTCTCCACCGCCCTGCAGAATATAGAAAGCAGAATGAATTATTCTGTCTGAAACTGCTGGAATAAGTTGTATATTATTAATATTCCAGGAGAAAAGATCGACCATTGTCATTACATTAAATTCATGTTTCTGTTCCTGATGTGTGGAGAGATGCTTTGCAGAGACTTGCACTGACTGACCGGCTTCAGAGTTGACACTGTAGCTTCATCAGACTTCAAAGTGCATTACCAGCTCCACTCCCAGCCTTTAATGAATCAACTCTGGCAAGACCCATCAATATGAAGGCCCTGAATAATGCCTTCAGCGCAGACACTTAGCTTGTTACCGTATTCATCCTATAAGTGCTGATTGAGGAGACGGGGGAATACAGCTGCAGTGCTCTCATTTATGTGTCAACGTCAGATACATTAATGGTAATATCATTAATTTGATTAATTCCTCATCCAGCTACTGACATTTGAACAATGATGTGTGGCTACTTGGAACAATGCGACATGAAACGCTGGATGAAGGGATTTTTCTTCCCGACTGTAAATTGAACCATGCAACTAAACACTGCTTTGTGAACAGCTCTCTCACCGACAACAATACCTGTACATGCATGTATCTCAAGTTACTTTCTACTCCCTGTATTATAGATGATGTTCGTTCATTTTCCCTTTTTAATTATTCAGTCTATTAAGAAGGAGCAGATTACATTAATCATCCCTCATGTCACAGTAAAAGTGACGCGAGGTTTAACTTTGCTACATCTTAGTTTACTTTTTACTAAAAATGTAACAAACTGAAACCCAAAGCAAACCTGTTTCTGCCCGGAGTTTGCTGAGTCATGACAATTTATCCTCGCAGCCACTGACATTGGTGTCTTAGCAGCTGCAGAGTAAAGGCAGCGCTTTGCTCTGTGATTTATTGAGTGGGCCGACTGCAGAGGGAAGAGGGAGAATAAAGTGCTCTCACCTGGAAAGTCCGGCTCACTGTGGTCAGGAGGCTCCACTGCTCACGTTACTGTAAAAAGAGCCAGTGGATGATTTCATATTCATGAGTTTATTAATGAACATTTGCAGGAATTGTGTCTGTGGCGGCAAATTGATTCTTGACATTTATCAGCTGAATCTATGAATGGACAGGAGCGGGAGGGTGCAGCGCTGACCACCTGCTCTAAATAATGAAGGTAGAGGGAGTGTGTGCAGCTCTGTGCCCGGGACATGCCCCAATAACCCGCCGGACCACAGAGAGAAAGCACCCTGCACGCTGCGTCTCTGCTGCAGGTTTCCCTGTTAACGTGTTGACGGTGCAGCCCCGCGGGACCCGCCGCCGCCCTGCACAGGCTGAGCAGCACGGCTCAGATGTGCAGCAGCTATCAGTGAACGTGTGGCGTGTTTGG
>OOFC01015375.1:0-13484 GCA_900323345.1 Pseudochromis fuscus
CTAACATTAACTTCCCATCAGACAGAGGAGCTGTCACCGAGTCACAGGTAAATAATTTGTTCCACAGTGAAGGTCCTGAGCTTTATCGCAGCTGTTGCATTAATTTCATATTACTGTTTGTAAATGTCTGTAGTTCTGGGAAAACTAACATATTCAATCATTAAAGAAACAACCAAAATATGGCAACAGGTTGAACAGTAACAATGGAAGTATATTATATCCCTAAGTTTCTGTAGTTTGATACATTTTTCTTAGACACTGATGTCATTTTGAGAGAGAATAATCAGTGTTTATGTCCAATTATAGATATTTCCCTTGATAATGTCTCCATTAATAAAACCTGTGGATGCAGGGAATCCAGCAGTCCTCCCAGAATAAAGAAGCTGTTAAGATATGTGATTGTTCACTGGGCGGTACGCTTAGTCATTTTGATCTGTTACCTGGAACATAACCTTCTCCGGAGCAGGTGTGGTTGGTAATTAAACCCAGAGGAAATACTCCTACAAACAACTGGAAGCACAGTGTCAACATTCAAATTAAATTATTTACAGTGAGTTGTATTAATGTAACATTAAAAACGCGACATACATGAAAGAAGTTTTGTGGTTATGGGGAAGTCTGTGCTCCAAGTCATTGCCAACTTTCCTCCCTGAATGCAGCTGCAGTGTAGCTGTCAAACTGTAACGTCATTTGTTCTTGTGAGAAATATGCAGCAACACCTGCCTTTGTCTGTGACGGGTCATTTGGTGCCAGCACCGTGTCGTGGATCCTCTAAACCTGATCACCTTTGTTAGGTTTCGTCAAACCAGATAAGGAGATACACTGGATATTCAACATTCAAGCTTTTTGTTGTCACTGTGGGAAATATTGTTCCTCCTCCTCCTACTGTGTTATATAAAACACAAGACAGACAATAACTACTTCAATTTCAACAAGTATCAGTGCAAATACTTTATAAATACCTGCTGCACCATCAGTGTCAGATGATTTGCATGCTTGTTTTTTTTTATTATTTCAACTACTTCCATATTCAGCAATGGAAACCATTCAAATATAAATGTTCAGTTTTATAAAGACATTCATGCACAGTTACTCTTTTAAAAATTTTCTTCTGTTTGCTTTAAAATCTTTTTTCTGACTTTTAGCTTAAATGTATGGAAGCCTGTTTCCACCAGTGAAAAAATATAAAAAAGAAGAAAGTCATAATTATGAGATAAAAAGTCGTTTATGAGATAAAAAGTCATAATTACGAGATAAAGTCATTATTATGACATAAAAAAACCCCTCATAATTATGAGACTAAAAGTCATTATTATGAGAAAGAAAATGCCATACACTTCAGTTGTACTGCCAGAGGATAGGGTCCGTGAACGCCTCGCTGGTTGAGCTACATAGATAACGCTATCCCGTGTTTGAAATGTGAAGCCTGCTGGTCCGTGTACATTGCCTCCATTCGTTTTCTTATTTTGAGATTTCAAAATAAACACGAAAAACAAACCGATCCCATTTTTTCCAGTGATAATACAAAATGAAAAACGGAAAATCGGCCATAATTCATTATCTGTCATCAGTTATCTGATTTAATTACATGAGTTGGAAATGGAAATTAAAATTAAAATATACCCGTGGAAAACTTATATTTCTATTTCCTGTTAGTTTTGGCTCCGTGACCCAGAAGTTGTTCCACGAGCCAGCCAGCATAATTATGACTTTTTTTCTCATATGACTTTTTATCTTGTAATTATGATTTTTTTTATCTCATAATTATGACTTTCTTCTTCTTTTTTATAGTTTTTTCACTGGCGCAAACGGGCTTCCATATAAATGTGTTATCAGCAATTCTAAGCAAGTGATTTATCCTCTGCATTTTCAGCAGAAAATGGCTTTTCTAGTTCTGGTTTTTGTACCATTTGCTGTACTAATCTACTGTTTACCCCTCACTCTACCCACAGATTGGACCTGTTCTTCCTTCAAACTGCTGAGATGCGTAATAGTTCAATCAAATTCACATTTTTCATTGCTCTGCTACTGCTGTGTGTTCTGTCCCTGTCTATGTATTCTAACCTTTCATGGGATTCAGCCATTTATTACTTCCAACCTCAGGACTTGATCTCTTGTGCCTGTGACAAATGTCTGACGGATGGTAATTCATACTATATAGAGCTTATTAATTCATCTCCCAAACCTTTTTTGTCAAGAAACAATCCAACACCTGCAAAAGACTTCAATGTGTGGAAGGTAAGTGGCCACTGTAGTGAAGATCTTCCATTTCCTGTCAGTAATTCACAATAAAAGCCCGGCTGTGCGTTGCCTTTTCAGGGCTTTTATTGTGAAATGTTTGGTTCATTGGAGATCAAATTTCAAAGAAAATTAAATGCTGGAATATATATTGCAAACTCTCATGTAGGTAGTCATCTTAATCCAGCAAATAAAAACATTTGATAGAACTAACAAAATGTACTTGTACTCATCTCCCACTTATCTGGAGGGTCTGGGTTGTGGGGGCAGCAGTCTCTACAAAGATGCCCAGACAGCCCACTCCCCAGCCACTTCCACCAGCTCCTCCGGGGGGATCCCGAGGCGTTCCCAAGCCAGCCGAGAGATATAATCCCTCCAGAGTGTCCTGGGTAAGCCCCAAGGTCTCCTCTCGGGGGAACATGCCCAAAATACCTCCTGAAGGAGGCGTCCGGGGGACATCCTTACCAGATGGACGAACCACTTCAGCTGGCTCCTCTCGACATGGAGGAGCAGCGGCTCTACTCCGAGTCCCTCCCGGAAGACTGAGCTCCTCATCCTATCTCTAAGGCTGAGCCCAGCCACCCTGCAGAAGAAACTCATTTTGGTCACTGGTATCTTGTTCTTGTGGTCTTTACCCAAAGACCATAGGTGAGGGTTGGAACATAGATGACCAGTAAATCGAGACTGCGTCTGAATCCACCTGTCAATTCTACCCTCTCTCATGAACAAGACACTGAGACACTTAAACTCCTCCACCTGAGAGAACCATGACCTCAGACTTGAAGGTGCTGATCTTCATCCCAGCCACTTCGCACTCGGCTTCACCGCCCCAACAACAGCCAGAGGTCACTGTCCAACGGCGCTAAGAGGACCACATCGCCCGGGAAAAGCAGAGATGAGATCCTCCCGCCACCGAACTTGACCTCCACCCTTACCCGGCTGTGCCTAGAAATTCTGTCCATAAAAGTAATGAACAGAACCAGTGACACAGGGCAGCCATGACAGAGTCCAACCCTCACCAGGAACAGGTCCAACTTTCTGCCAGCTACGCAGACCAGATTCACACTCCTTCGGTACAGGGACTGAATGGCCACGAAGAAGGAGCCATCCACCCCATATTCCCAGAGTAGCCCCCACAGGGTGCCCCTGGGGACACAGTCGTAGGCCTTGTCCAAATCCACAATACACATGTGGACTGGATTGGCAAACTCCCATGCCCCCTCCAGCACCCTAGCGAGGGTAAAGAGCTGGTCAACAGTTACACAATGCATGTACGACATGTACACAAAATGTACATGCACATAAAATGAATGGCTAATGTTAAAACTACTGACTGGGAAAAGTGTCTCAAACAAGATTTAGATGGAAAATCTTTTAAATGCACACACCTGTGAATTACTCATTTTAATTTTAATACATCATTGGTGTTGACAATTTTTGCATTCTAATTGTAAAAAATGTGAATTCAATGTACTGAATTTTAATTTTTCATCACCGAAAATGTGTATCATAGCCATAAACTGTTTAGAGAAATGTATGAAGCAAATGAGGCTCAAAAATAAGGCCAATGCAGAAGTGCAAAAAAGTGCAATATTCTCAATGGTCACTAGATGATTAAAGTCGATGACTCCTGTGCTGCGTGATTTATAAATTGTAAGAAAATGTTGTTTTTCTGTTGTGTCAGCGCTGGCAGCGTGAAAGACGCAACTTCACGTTCTACAACAGGACAGTAGAGACGCTGCTCCAGACATTCCCACCTGCTCCGGATGATTTGCGACGTCGCCCCAGCCGTTGCAGGACCTGCGCCGTGGTGGGGAATTCTAGGACATTGAATGGATCCCATTATGGACCCTTGATAGATTATCATGACATTGTGATCAGGTAACTCAACGCACAATTCAAAATTCATTTAATCTACTGGATGTGGGATATGACATAACAGTGAAAAACCACGTGTACTTCTGTCACCATATAATCACCACTGCTCTATATTACTCAACAAGTATCTATCTGACTATTTAGAATGAACCGAGGCAGAACCAAAGGCTTTGAGAGAGACGTTGGGACCAAAACAACTCATCATATCCTGTATCCAGAAAGTGCAACTCAACTGGACAACACCACTCACCTTGTGTTTTTCCCTTTCAAGATAAATGATTTTCTGTGGCTCCTCAAGCACTTCAGTCCAAAGTAGGTTAAACAAAGTGACTGTTTGTATCAGCGTCTCTTAAAGGAACAGTGTACACAGCAAAAACTGGAGAGTTGAAATGTCAGAGTTAAACATTTCAGAGTTGATTTTAACTCCCAAGTGTTATTCCAACACTTTAAGAGTTAAATGGTGTTTGGTGTTGGAGTTGTTTGAAAGAGTAGATCATGTCAGCATTAAATCAACCCTGCAGAGATGTAATGAAGCTCCGCCCTCTATTTCACTTGAGTAATGAAAATATGGTTTTGGCTCTGGATCTCAGTGTAGACTTGTAAAACTAGGAACAGCACTTGTATGCACACGATCAGCTCCTCCATTTAAGCGTAATTACAGCGAGGGTGCACTTCGTCGTCATATGCGGTCAGAACCGAGCAGCAAATTTGTGCTGGTGAGTAGCTAGCTAAAAGTCAATTGTAGCTATTAAAGTCATGTGCTGGCTGTGGTGCAGTGGTACAGTAGCCATCTACCAACTGGATAGTCTAGGTTCAAGTCCAGCTCCTCATAGTGTGTCAGTCTACCCCAGGGCAGTCGTGATATTTACTTAACTCCCTTGTGTTACTTTAACTCTGTTTAAGAAAAAAAAAAACTCCAGCACAGTGTTAAAAGTTTAACTCTGGAGAGTGTGGAGCCAAATAAACCTCAGAAAAGTGTCAAATTCAACTCTGTGGGAGTTAATTCAACACTTTGTTTTTTGCTGTCTAGGATTCCATATCGCAACAATAAATTTTAAATAAAAAACATGGACGTACAGCCACCGGATCTAAAAAAAAAAATGAAAACAATTTGGAAGTGCAAATAAATAAATAAATGCCTCTGAAGGCCACCTGATGGTGGCCTCAAAAATTCCTGAAAATGTAGTTTGTAGTTAAAATGTGAGACTTTCTCCAGATGAAAGGTGGCACAAAATGGCTTCCTCTGTTAAAGGGGACTTACTTATTATGTGAAATATAAAGGGCTCATTCTAAGGGTAGTGAACACAAAATTTGAATTGGTTTTACATTAAGAAACAGTTAAAATAAAAAAAAAAATACAAATATATTTTATTTTAGCTAATACATCTCAGAAACATCACACATTTTTTTTAAATATAGATGCTTAAATGGGTGATTATAAACCAGCTAGTTAAGAGATTTCGTATTGACTGCATTGATTTGATTATTGGTAATCTGTCAGTTCTCTTCTTCATGTAACCAATACCTTCACCTCCAACAGTGAAAACAGTGCTGTGAAGCCAAAGACAATAGCCAACAAGGATTTGGTGAGTGTTTTTAAATGACTTCACATGATGCATGTGTGTGTGTGTTTGTGTGTGTACAATCACTCATGTCAGAGTATGTTGGATTCATAACAGGTGATGATCCTCAGTCCAGCTTTCATGAGACATGCTCATCATACATGGCTGAAAAAGAGAGGAAATTATCCATCCACTGGCTTTATGGCTTTAATTCTCAGCTTGCAGCTTTGTGATGAGGTAGGTTTTGTATTACTGATAGATGTATGTATCTCTATTAACAAATTAATGAACTAATGCTTTATCCAAGTTTATGGTAAAATTTCAAGTCCTGGGTCTGTTTGGTTTTTGTGGATGATATTTCTGCCTGGGAAACGGAGACAAATTAGGATTTTAGTCCTTGCAGCTAAGATTTATGATTTAAGGCTATAATTTGTTTTTTAAGGTCAATGTTTTGGGGTTTTGAGCAGACAGTGATGAAAACTTGAGCCATTTCTCATGATAGGTAGATGAGGCCTCATGAAGCGTTGCAGCGCATTACCCAAACTGTATTGATAGGTGTCTGAGACCTTTTCTCACTCTTTTGTAATCTCTGACATCACTTTACCTGATGATTTGACACTTGGACCATGATTAGTGTGAACATCCAACCAGCTGAGATTGAGGGTATCATTTTTGTCTTCCTAGGTCAGCGTCTTTGGATTTGGAGCAGACCGTCGGGGAAACTGGGACCACTACTTTGAACCACTCAGAAACAAACGTTTAAAAACAGGACAACATCCTGGACGACAAGAAATTGAAATAATTAGCAAATTACATGATAAGCAGATAATTGAATTCTTTAAAGGATCGTAATTTGTATTTTGTTTTTCTGATTGCATCTCTTCCATTAACACCAGCAGCACAGATTACTGCAGATTTGATCTTTTTCTCGTTTATTAAGTTATACAGCTAACTTCAGTTTTGGTTGCATTTGAGGTTTTTTTTGTCCATCACAGAGCTTTAAAGGGGACATATTATGGAAAATCAATTTTTTAAAGTCTTTTATATGAACTGTTTGGTATGTGGCTTACCTCCAAGTCCACTGACTGTGAGATTTTAAAATCACCTCATTGTTGCATGAGCTGCTTGAAGAGAAATACCTGTGGTAAAACGAGCTGTTCTGGATTCTGCTCTACTGTGATGTAACAGTAGAGCAGACAGAGTCTGACAGGGTCTGACAGACGCTGCATTAGCCAATCCCTCCAGAGAATCCCACATGGTCTCCCACAGATCAAAGTAGAGTTTCAACAAGAAACTTCACAGACATGTTGTAGGGGTAAATAAGACTTATTTAAACTTTTCTGAAAACCAGTATATGTCTCCTTAAAAGCATTTAAAATCTTATATGAGCCACAGGAAATGCAGAAACCAAAACTCTTTGCGTTAATTGTTTTGATGTTATTGCTTATTTTGGTTGGTATTTGAATATTATAATATGGTATCTAATCAAGTGTTAGACCTAAATGCTCAGGTTATTACCCCTTTAACACCAGAGCGTCCAAATTTCCACCTGGACTTTTTATGCTTATTTTGAATTCAAATTCAAATTTAACATGCAAAATCTAACAGTCATGTGCAATTGGAGTATTTTTGTTCACTAAAACTCTAAAATAAAAATCCATTTTTGTATTTTTCTGCTATTCTTGATTCATCATCACTGTTGTTACTCTTTTACAACACGTAGACTATAGTAAATCACCTACTTTGCCAGTTTCCGGGAGATGCGCTACTGTCATGACAACATATTCATTGTAAAGTGCAACATCTCTTGGAACCGTTGGCATTTTTCCAATTGCACAAACCGTGACATAATTACGATAATCCAAAGACATATGTGCAGACCTGTTGCCGAAGACAGGCTGGGAATTAAAGGTTTAACCTGGATAAGTGAGTTAATGTCAATCAGTATGAAAGTACGAACATTTCTTGTTGGGGTGTTGTGTATATACTTAAAACACAGCACTTTTCAATTTAATTAACAGAAAAGAAACATAAGCTTTCTGATGTCAATTTCTTTAAATAAAATGGTTTTGTCGCTGTAGCATTGACAAACAGAAGCTCTGTTTAGACACTGAATATGCAGTTGTCTGCTGCTGTATTCCCTACATCCAACTTATTTTAGTAATACAGACATCATGGAATATATGATTTACAATTTGCCATATACAGTAATAATTTTCACTGAAAACTCAGTGAGTAAGAGTAATTTGTCAAACTAGAGAAACTAATGGCACTATAAAATATACTTTGATTGTTCCTGTTCTCACTGTTGCCATATTTTGGTTGCTACTTTAATGACTGAAGAGGTCAGTTTCCAGAGTGGGGAGAGAGTCCAGAGTTCTGATGGCACCTATGATCCTTTGTACCATGCCCACCACTCTCTCCAGGGTCTTGTGGTCAGAGACTGTGCAGTTCCCAAACCAGCAGGTGATGCAGCTCAGCTGAATGCTCTGCGGGGTGCTTCTGTAGAATGTGGACAGGATTGGTGGTGGATTATTTGATTTCCTGAGCCTCCATAGCAAGTAGAGGTGCCGTTGTTCCTTCCTGGTGACTGCTGTGTTTGTCATCCAGGAGAATTAGTCTGTGATGTGCACCCCCAGAAACTTGGTGCTCCTGGCTCTTTCCACTGCAGAGCTGTTGATGGTCAGAAGGGGGTGGTAACGATGTTAGCGATCTCTTTAGTTTTTCCGATGTTTCGGGAGAGATTGTTATCCCTGCACCACCTCTCCAGATGTTGCACTGTATGATTGTTTATCATCACTCCTGGGGGTCCCTGACAAACTAGCTTCACAGGAGTTATTAAGTGAGGGTGGTCTGCCCCAATGAGCAACATAGGACTCATTTTATCAAGGGGTTGTAGAGGAATGTCCTGGAGATTCTTGAACTTTGCCTTAAGGGTAGCCACTGGATAAGTGTGATCTGCAAGGCTAAGGCATTTGGCAGTGAACGCATCACTAATAGCAAAGTGTGGTTAGCTGTTTGGTGAGACTCGGAAGGTAACAGATGTGCCCTGCAATGTTTGCACATCTCGACAAATAGTCCACAGTGCTGGCATTTTTGAAGGTCTTTGTAACCTGAGTTTCTGTGCAGCTGCAGACAGAAGCCTTGTACGTTCTGAGCCATCATCCAGGACTGCATAGGTATCGAGGGACTTGTCTTCAAACTGCAGGAGGTCCTGGACTACTTTCAGGAGAACTCAACTGCACTCTACTAAACCTGTCTAGGTAGAGGGTCTCTAAAGCAGAGCTGATGAGGCAGGATCTTCCCTTTATAGGCTTGACATTGACAGTACATTGTACAGTATATGGAGATGTTTGACACTTACTGCACAGCTTCTTCAGAGTACACTGTGCTGCCCGATGTGGCCTCACACATTGCCAGCAGTGTCAGATGGTTTTAATCCACTGCGTGATTTGGTCTTTATCAAAATATTTAAAGGTGTCACATTGGCTCAGGAAGTAGTCCTCACTTTCACAGTATAGTACGGTGTACATTTTAGGACATCCTCAGGTCTCAGAGTGAGGTATCAGGTATCAGCAAAACCTCTGTCATTTCTCAGACCAAACGGACTCATTTGTCAAACCAAACTGCGTCGCTTGTGAACTTATCAGTTACGAGTCTCCTCTAACTTGAGACAGTCCAACAGAACCTGATAGCAGAACAGCTCTGTAGCAACAGGAAGTTGGAGGTTCTTGAACGTAATTTTGAGGCATGTGAACTTACCAGAATCTCTTCTGCAGTGGAAGTGCAGTCTGGAATGGTTGGAATGGGACCTTTGTATGTTCCGAGAAATGCCAGTGGCTGCAATGCAGGTGCACTGTGTGCCATATTATGTGGCTTACACTGAGGCTGAGGAGTTGATGGCGTATCTGCCGGCTTGAATGTAGCTGTTGACTGTAGTGGCTGTGAAGGTCATAGTGGATTCCAACCAATCACAGGTTTCTGTGGATAAACTGAAACATAAGGCTGGCTGCCTGAGGGTGGCATATGGTGAGCTTCTCTACCATAATACAGGGCTAGAGGTGAATGGTTGTAACAAGGCTGTTCACCGGGATGTAAATTGGCTGGGTTCCTCTGTGAAAAAAATTTCGCCTGGTCTTTAATGATTTGCAGCTTACCCATTATCCTGTTAAGAATCCATCAGGAATTGTTCTTTCTCTGTTGGCTCTGTGGCTTGGACCACAGGATGACTGTAAGCTACCTTAGTGGTCATAAAGATGTGGCAGGACAGGCTGATGTGCTTGATATGGCTGATGAGTTGGTGTACTAGATCTATGAGAAGGCAGTTGTAGCAGTGGATTTTCAGGAGGCTGCAGGTTAGACTTCAATGGTGAAACATGGGCAGTTACTGAGGAAAGTTGTCTGAATGACGTAAACCTGGCATAAGTACTCTCAGCAGACAGCTTATAATGTAGCATCCCATGGTCAGCCCTTTTCAACGGTCTGTCCACCATCTTCCTGTCTCTGACCGTTGTACTGTTCCCCCTGCAGACAGCAGGGGGAACAGTAAAGGGGGAACATAGAAAATAGCACTAGAAGCCACCGACTGATAGAACATATACAACATTTTACAAAGGACAAACTGCCTGCTCTGCCCCTTCCCATACGTAGAGTTAGTGTGAACTGACCAGTCCAGATTGTTGTCAAGGTGAACTCCAAGGTATTTATAAGTCGGCACCACTTTAATGTTCTCACCCTCAATTTGAACAGGCTGGAGGGGAAGTCTGGTCCTGCCAAAGTTAATAATCATCTCTTTGGTTTTAGACGCATTCAGGATGAGATTGTTCTCTATGCTCCAGGCACTAAAGGCTGCAGTTAGTGTCCTGTATTCCCCCCCTGTTGGTTCCTCACACATGCCACAATTGCAGTGTCGTCAGAATACCTCTGAATGTGGCAAGTGTCTGAATTATGTTGGAAATCAGCAGTGTATAGTGCTATATTAGTATTATATATTGCATCATATCAGATATTATATTTGGCGAGTTTACTTGGTATGTATTGTCTGAAGGAACAGTGCCCATGAAACTCAACTCAACATGCACCCCCAGTAACATAAGAGATTGTCAAGCACGGGTATTCACTGAACCCATTTGTCCCATACTGCTATGCTATTGCATATCGCTCATCAGCCCGGCTTTGTGCCTCTGCTATCAAAGCACAGGACAAAAGAGAAAGCATGCCAGGTCTTTAGAGACATGGTGACTAAAAATATTTCCAGTCTAGTGTCAGCATTCCAAAGTCTTGCTGTTTCTTCACCTTTTGACATATACTTCTGCTGAATCCACTGTATGCTTGCAAGTGGGTAACATCCAAGTCCTTCCAACTGTCCTTATCATAGATTGTATATAGAAATGGACGTGGAAGAGCATAAAAGTGCAATATTCCTGATGGCCACTAGATGCTGGCCCCAAAAAAGTTCAATGGCAATTTTCAATCATGACATAGTTAGACAATACACATTTTTCCCATGAGTCTAATGATGTGGTGGTCCAACTGAAAATCATTTCATCATTAATAAGATAATAGGCTTCAAAAAGACAAATATTTAGTTGTGTGTGTTAGTTTGATTAACAGTTCTGGTCTCCAATAAGAAAGGACCTGAACTCAAGTCTCACACACATCAGGCAATGTCCTTGGGTTCAAGGGATAGACCCATTTCCTCGTTCCTTCTGGCTTCAAAATGCAAGTCCATAAATCAACAGGTGACATCACATTAGCTTTGTCTATGTTGCAGTGGTGGGAAAAAGTTTTCGGACAGCCTTAAAAGTTTACACAATCTCAAATATTATCATGAAATATTTGTGGAAAAATCTTTTTTGTGTCTCAAAAGGTGTTAGACACAAACAAATACAAATGATATATCTTTTTTTTTGTTCATTGTTCACAAGAAAAACTAACAAAGCTGAATTCTTGACAGTTTCAGTGTGCCAGTTCTCAATATTGTTGTTATCAAAGTCAACAATTAACGGAGAGCGTGTTCAAAACCGAACAAAAAAATAAACCATCACATCATCAAATTAATTTTTAGTAGTCCTGCCATTAGCACGCAGTAGAGCTCTAATCCTGCCTTGCATGTTCTCCTTTCACACTGTTGAGGGGTAATCTTGTCCCATTCTACTTGAATTACTGGTTCTAATTCTTCTAGATTCTTTGGTTTGCACTTTGAAACAGATCTTTTGATAATCCACCACAGATTTTAAATGGGTCTCATGTCCAGGAACCATTCTAAAACCTGGATACTGCTGCAGCTAAGTTCTACTGGTCCTGGTTCGGTGGAAAGAACATCCAGTTTTGACCTCGACAGAACAGTGCACATGCAGAAGGGAGCATGTGGGTTTGGAGAATGGCACAATACTTGGCAGAGTTCAATGTGCCATCACAGACAGTGAGATGACCAACACCAGCAGCACTCATGCGTCCCTAAACCATGATACTGCCTCCACTATGCTCAACAGTAGGTACTGTACATGCTGGAGATAATGCTTTTCCTGGCCTTCTGCATACCCTAACATTAGCAGGAGGAAGATAGAAGTGGAAACTGAACTCATCTGACCACAGAATCTTTTTCCAATTCCTGACTGTCTTGTTCTTGTGTGCTTGGGCTCAATGACGCCGGGCTAAGCTCTATCTCTCATTGATCAGGGGCTTCTTGACAGCCTTTAGGACCTTAAGCCATGATCCAAAAGTCAGCCACATAGAATGCGGGTTTAACACTGGATACCAGTTTGGTTTAACCACTGCTGCTGAAGCTCCTGTGATGTCATTCGGTGGTTTTCCCTGCAGATGCAGATCAGGTGAAGAAAGCCCTGGATGCCTTTCTTTAGCAAGCCAAGATCTGGGGATCTTGGCTTGTCCTCCAAGCTGTGGGTTCATCTGTATTTCTACATAGTGTATCCAGCTGCTGATGGACTAAATCTGTACTTTCTGGCTCCTAGCGGCAGCTGTACCCTACCTGGCTGAGAATCTGTATTTTCAGGTGTGTTCCCTGCGTTAGGTTCCTTGTTTTAGCCATTTTTGTCTCTGAGGAACTTTCAAATGTGCTGGTTTTACATGGACACAAAGTATGGCAATGTTTTTTACTGAAAAGCATGACCTTCATTAGTGGAGGTTGTGGTACCAAAATGACCCAATACTCAAAAATCATGTATTTTTGTGGAACCAATCAATTTTAAGTTTATTAATGGCTTTTTTAAGGATTTGTTTAGTGTTTTGGCTGTGATTCTACTAAAAGAAATTGCGCTTGAAGACCTAGAAGTGATTCTAAATGCAATATTTCCCAAATGTATGTATAAACAGTTTATGGTACCCATACATGCACCACGCCTCTAAATTCATCATCTCAAGTATATCCTTCTGATGAATGATGTTAGAAATAGAGCCCAAGGTTGAGAAACTATTCTTGAGACACACAGCAGGGAATCCTACTTCTTGACGAATTCCTGAATTTCTCCTTGTTAGAAACCAAAAGTTCCCAGCTGCCAAGAAAGCTATAAAGGTTGTTATATGAGCACTGACATTTGATTGATTTATCTCCCTAACCAGTATTTCTTTTAAATTCAATTACATGACTGACCACTGACATAGTATTCATGATGGGTCCTTCATAAATTAGTTGAGAGTGGAAGTTAAAGAAACGTTGTGGTTACTCATGGTCAGTCAATTAAAAAATATTTGTTGTGTACTTGTGTAATATTTATCCAGTTCTGGGTTAAAACAACCCAGAGGTTTTTAGAGTTTAGGTTCAACCAGTCCTGCTACTTTACAAGT
>OOFC01015379.1:0-12785 GCA_900323345.1 Pseudochromis fuscus
GTACAGTGAAAGAAAATTATCACTGCGCTAAATATGTAGGTGCTTTACGTCTGTGTAATGTTGTAAAATAAGCTCTCATTTAAAATAATTGATTTTCTGGAGGTATTTTGGTTTGTGTTTGTAGTTTTTCTACATCTCATCTGACTCTTTTCTCCCTTCAAAGATACGACCTATAACTACAATATCAGTCATTTTAATGATCCAAGAATCAACTGAGGATTTGCTCAGTCTCTTAATATTTCAGAAATATGTGAGTGTGCTACCTTCACATGTCCTGTGGTGTGTGTCCATACACATGAGATATGTTCTGGTTGTAATCTCACGATCACCAGAAATAAAGCAGAAGATAAACACAATTAAAATGCTGGGACAATTGTGCTTTGGATAAATATTTTTTTTTGCTGATCAATTATTCATTTCATCTGTTGTATGAAGCTAAAATAAAGATAAAGAGAGAGGTGGTCTGATCTGATGAGTCAGATCATGAATCTGATTAATGGTTGAAGCAGAAATCATTTGATGTTAAAGGTTCTTTAGTTTTAGTTGAATGTGTCACTGAGAGAAGTTTGGATGATCATTTTTCTCATCATTTGATTAATCGATTAATCGGTTAATTGATAACAAAAAATCTAGATGAATGAAGTACACCTACCCAAAAAAAAAAGTAATTAGTTGATTAATTAATTAGTCGATCATCAGAAAATTGGCAGGTTAACTGATCTGTTGTGTTAGAAACGACAACAAACCTCTGGTGCCAGCTTCTGAAGGTAAATAAATGTTTGTTCTTTAGTCGTCTGATGTTAAACTGAAGGTTTTAAGACATCATGAAGGTCCCGACATTTTTACCAAACAGTTTATTGAGACAATAGTCGATAGATCCACCCACTGTGAAAATGATGTTTACTTGCAAGGTCATGGTTATAGATATTATCATAAGCAAAACCAAAAACTGTCATTGTCAGAGTTATAACATTTCACATTTCACTCAGTTCGACAATGATAAGAACATTTTTCATTTCAGGAAACTGTGGTAATAAAGTAAATAAACTTCTAGACACTAGACACTGTGTCACGTGCAAATGTCACTGTAGATAATGAACATTATCATTTTTATCATTTTTAACAATTTTCACAAATGGACATTTCTCATATTCTACAAACTCAATAATTCACTAAGATGAGAAAATAAACAAAAGAAGATTTGATGATGAAAATAATTATTAGCTTCTGCTGTAAAGATGATTATCTCAAAGTGAAAAAACACAAAATGAAACCAGAAGGAAATAAACTTACTTATAGAAGTAGATAAAAACATATCACGATGGGCTGGTTTGATGATCATTTTTTTCCAGTATGCTGACATTTTACAGCTGAAATTATGTTTAAGTCATGGTGAAACTAACCATATGCAGTAGTAATTATGAATATTGTCTAAAGTAGAAACCAAATTTAATGTCATCTACTAGAGTCAGACTGATGAGTTGATTAATCATCATAAGAAATTTCATTATTTAAGTAATGTTGTAGATATTTTAAGACGTCACTGAGACTTCTGGATAATTTACAGACTTTTCAGACAGACAGAGACATTAATGGAGACAACGGTCTGTAGATTAATCGATGATGACTGATTATTCTGGTCAAAAACAGTTTGAAAGACAATCAGAGGCCAATCAACTCACTCTTTGAAGTAATCAGTAGTTTGTTGGAATAGTATTGTTAGTTGTACATCATACTAATGTTATGTAGTAATGTTAGCTGTGTTTGGTTGTGTTTCAGTGGTCCAATCAAATTGTTCCAAACCTTTTGTCCCGCCTACAGAACTTAGATAGTCTCCAATACTGTTTCAGGTGAACTTTAAAGCTGGTTACACCTGTAGATCTACTTCCTTCTTCTTTGGGATGTCAGCGTACTGTCAGAGCTTTAAGGATCAATTACATAATGTATTTATTACAGAGACTGACAGTCTAACAATAAACACCACTGTAACTAATAATCAGTTGTTGTTTTAGCAGGTGGACAATGAAGTGATCTACAATATGACCAATGAATGTATATTCCAAGTAAAAATGCTAGCTAGCTAACATGAGCTAGCTAGCTATGTTGTTTCAGTGATCCAATCAAATTGCTCCAAACATTTTGTCCCGCCTACATATCCTGTTTTTGCTGAAATGAATCAAAGAAATTCTCCAAATGCAAACTGGAACTGTGTAGGTTTGATGTTTGTTGACTTGTGAGTGTCGAACTGCTACTCGGACAAAACACGACTTTTGGCAAATTCCTAAATTTCTCTGACATTTCACAAACTGCTCTACCAACTGAGGCCTGAAAAGTCACCCAGACTGATCAGTGAATACAATCATTGTTAGTTGAAGCCTTTCGGCCCTTTTTGCTGGATATCAATACCACAGAAGATGCATTGCACTTCACTTCAGTCTTCCATAACTGTATATATTTAGTGCAAATAAAACTCTCACAAAACAAAAACACACTGCCATTTAAAATCGCATTTCTCCATTGAACACACCAAAACCCCTAGATTAGGCCTAATCACTGTCACCAGGAAGCAGAATCAGGCCCTCTCACTGGCGGATTAAGTCTTCTGTTGTTGTTGTCCTTATTGTTATTGCTGAGAAATAATTACAGCTGAATCTCATCAAAGCCAATTCAACTCTTGGCAGGACTCTGCTCTGTTTTTTCTTTTTTTTCTTTCTTTCTTTCAGTGAGGAACCTGAGTTTCCCCTGAATGAAAGTAAAGATTAAAGTAGTTAAATACTGAGGGGGAAACTGAGGAGACGTCACCGGGGCTGGAGGAAAAGTCTCACCGCTTTCAAAATGCTCTTGTTCCCAAAGAATGACAAAATGCATCTTGCTGACATAGGTTTTCACCTTGACTTGACTGACTTTGTATGAATTTATTTCCTGCGCCGCGTGAAAGCAAGTGACCCCATTCCAGGCCGGCCCATTCTATATTCCTATAATAAATTAGATGGCAACGCGGAGGCTTTAACATGTAAAATAGTGGTGACATGCTAAATAATGAGGCGGGCTAGAATTATGTAGTGCCGGCGTGCAGGCTCTGGGGTATTCCCAGGCCTCGGCGTGGCCCGGGCCTCCTCCTCGGTGCCTGCTGCTCTGAGGGGAGGAGGGCATTGAATATGAAAATGGAATTAATGTACCAACGCCCAAAGGTAGATTACACTGTGGCAACCCCCTTTCGGCCATGCTTCCCTCTGTTTGGGACCAACAACAAAAAGAGGAAGGTTTTTTTTATTCATCATGGAAATTGGGGTTTTTATTACTCCCAAGTGGAATTTGAGATGTATTATACAGGTTGTTTTTTTCCTTTTTTGTGTGCGTGTGTGTTGATGCAGTAGGTCATTTCAATACATTGCATTGAGGTATAATGTCCCGATCATCTCGCTCATGTTTGGGGTGCGGTTTTGGGGAGTGATGCACATCCTGCACAGTGAGTAATGATTGCGATAAAGATGCAGAGCGGGTGTGAGCGCCGCAAATTCCTGGCAGAATGTAATCATCTTACAATGACTTTGTGACTTGGGGAACTGCGCCTGTTCGACTGTTATCATTGTTACTTTTGAATACCGAGTATATTCGGGGGTGTTGGAGTGTTGTGCAACCTTGAAGCTCTATGGTAAACTCCACTGTTTTATTGCCATTGTTGCAGCAGGAGACAGATTTACCAGGTTTAATACGGGCGAGTTTAGTTTGCTTGTAAACCTGCTTTACAGCCCCCCTGGCTTTTTGTCCGGGAGGGAGGGGATTAACTGATGAGCACTGCCCGTCCTTCAGGTGACACGCACAGCGCCATCCAAACTCATATCACACTTTATTGCCACCTCTCAGTAAATACAAGAGTGACTGATGATCTGTTAGCTCATTAGAACATTTAGCAAAGTAATTTCTACGTGAAAGTAAAAGTATCGGAGCGATAAAGGCAGAGATGCTCGGGGATTTGTTCCAGGATGAAAAATGACCTCATCCTCTGTTTTTCTTTTCACTTTTTTTTCCCCTAGCTTTCCTGTCTGGCGCAGACACTGGGCTGTTATAATGGGTGATATGTTATATGTGCGCACGCTGGCTGGATTAAATTTTTAATGGCTCCAAGGGCAGTCGTCCTGGCCGTAAAGAAAAAAAAAAAAAAAAGTGCTGCAACAGTGTGAAAGCAGCAAATTCATTCTCTCAAAGAATTGTTAAACACCTGCCGCCACAGTTTTTCGCAACTTTCCGGTACTGGTGCAAATTAGAAATCCCAGCTCGGGGATCAGCAAGGCAGGGAGTTGCATCAGATAAATGGTTTGATAAGAGGGCAATCAGTATTCAAGGGGTGATGTTATGAAGCGGGAGATCACTTAAAGCCCGACGTGAGTTATGTGTGCTGATTGTCACCCGACATTATGCACACTGTTTGAGGCTAAATAACCCAGTGTGTGGATCATAAACTGTTCCTCTTCCACGCCACCTCGAAGCGAGGGAGGCGCCCACCCACCCCGCCACCCCTCCCCTCCTTCATAAACAACTCTGTCATTTTAAGTAAGTATCACCCTGCTTACCAGGCACCTTTCGTGCGTGAGCTGCACCTAATTTAGAAGCTTTTAAATCTTTCGCAAGTGTTGTTGTGAGAAATGCCTGGTTGCAAATGTCTTTTATTGAATGCTGACTCTGTAGTATTACAGGCTTGCAGATATGCCTGCTGTAATATGTCCCTATAGCTTTATCTTGTAATAGTAAAGTGTATTAATTTTCCTGGACTGGAAGAGTGTGTGAAGGGTTAGAATTGACTCTATTTGGGGGATTGGAGAGACTTGCCACTGACTCCAAACATGGTTTTCACGCAAAGCAGGAGATGAAACGAGTGGGTGAGAGGAAAAAAAACATGCTTTCAGTGGGTAGATTTCTTAAGTACTGGTTTATCACAATCCATCGTGAGGAGTGGGATCTCAGTAATTAAAGACTTTTCCGAGAGTGGCATTCTTGAAATTGGAAATGAAAGTCCACTTAGCATGGTCACCGGCGGGGATTCACCTATAAAGTTGTGCTTCATACACATTAAGTGTACAGTAAAAGTTGGATACAGAGCTATTCTGGCAGGCCTGTGTGTTTATTATACGTCTGCACAGAGGCAGGCGCAGGAGGTTTGACTTCGTGTGAACTGTCAGAGAAAGTCTTCCCATAGCTTTAATTTGATTTGCACACGGAGCAAAATCACATCTCAAAACTCTTTTGTGATTGGCTTATGCACAGATATAATGAACCAATAAAAAAGGCTGTTACACTCCGAGCAAAAGTTTATTTGTCCGCGGGCTTGAGCACATTGTAAAGAAAAAAAAACCTGCTTCATGTTCAGCGTGTTATTTGTATATTGGAGTATGAACTCACACAGTGTGTGCTATCTGGAAACGATGCTTTAAAGGTGTTCAATCCTGAAAATCAAGCCGACTAAAGAGGCTCCTATTTGCTCGGATAATAATAAACACTACACACTCGTCTCTTAAGCTGTGAGCAAACAGCAAAATGGAGGAGAGGCTACCGGTGGTCTCCCAAGTTTGTACAGCGGTGCTTTTTTCCTGATAATGCCACACATTCGGGTTTCTGCTTTCAGTAGCCTTCGCACGAGTGCTCCAGTCTCACACGGCACTTAAGTGTGATTAATAAGGTGCAGTGTTGTGTGTGTGTGTGTGTTGGCAGAGGGGGGGTGGAGGTGGCGACGGCGGTGGCGGCGGCGGTGGTGGTGGGGGAGTTTATGTCAAGATAAACGTGGAAATGACCTAGCAGTCACCAGCTTTTTCCTTTCGGCAACTGCACAGTGCCTAGCTCGAGAGCAGGAGAGAGGCTGGGGTTTTTATCAAGCCGAGGGCTCAGACCACCAGAGGCTCTTGTGAAGGAAGGAAATTACCGGGTGCAAACATTCACAATACCCCAACTCAATTCCTCCCCACCACCACCACCACCTCCCTCGTCTCTCTCTCTTTTCCTTCTCTCTCTGACTTCCACTCTCCTGTCCCTATGTTTATCAGGTTTTGGGGCACTGTATTTTGATGTCAATAAGCAATTTTTCTTGCCTGGTCTCCTGCCTGACCCCTTTAATCCATCAATATATTATTAGAGATAAAGTTTTGTGGACGCCTGCTGCAGTCACAAGATAAATGACATCTCTGAAGTCACGCATTAAAGACTAGATTAAGGCCTTGTGACTGTGTCTTCAGTGCTCATCTGTGCGCCTCTGTCCAACCTATCACACTAAGTGACAAGAAAGAAAAATAATGAACTGAGGCAGAAAAAGCAAAGAGATATTTCTTACACACACAACCCGTGTCTGTCTTCAGCCAGGATTAGGACGCATTAGAGGCGTGCTGGAGAAGAGGAGAGAGGCAGCAAGGGAGCGTCACTGTTTGTGTATGTCGAGGCTGAAAGAAAGGGAATTTCAGCCCCTCTATCCCTTTTTAAACCAAAGGCAAAAACAGGCGCTTTATCTGAGACAATGTCAGCTTAATACTTGGAGCCGGCAGATGGGAAAGATTTTCATATTCAAACTGTATATTGGAGGCAAATGTGTGAAAGAGTCAAATCAGATTCATGATTATTAGCTTAACAAATGGAGGGAGTGTGTGAATCTAATGCTTCATTTTAATCATTATTAGCTTTTTATTTGGACCCTCCCCTTGGTAAATAAATATTGCAACATCCTCCCTAATTTCAAAATGATGATGAACTAAATTAAACTAAACTCACTAAGTAAAAAATGATTAGGAATTGTTGATTGTATTCATGTATTCAAAGCCTAGTATGTAAATGGTACAGTAATGTTATTTCTTATTATAATATTTGTTTATATTGTTACTCTCTTCCACATTTTTATACATAATGTAAATTGTGCTAAATATATACATGCATATATATATATATTTTCTTTGTAAAATAGTTAGTATTTCTTGGTAGTTTTATTCTTATTTTTATACATTTTCATGCTTTCATCTCCCACTGTTGAGCTGACCTGTCCCCCTCCTGCTCCACATTGTGTTTTCTGCCATACTTCAACTTGTAGCTGCAGAAACGTCAAAATTAGGTGAGAAATTATCAGCCGCATTACATTATTGTGATGATACTACCGTCAATGTTGCTACAACCATGCAACAATAGTTAGTGTTGTTGTCAGTGGATGAGTTAAAAAGGCAAAAGCACTGAGGGATCGCAGGGAATCTGCCTCAATAAATAATAAAACTCACATGTTTAACTATAGGACATATAAACCAATCACACGTCACAATATTTAAAACTATAGTTTCTTCTCAGCAGGTGTGTCAAAAAGCAGGAAATCAGTAAATAGCACAAGCTAAGCTACACAACACAAGTCATGTTTGCTTGATTTATTGTTGTTTTTTCTTTTTGATGAGGAAAACAAAGCTACGATTGTTGAGTTTTTCTAATGTTCTTCAGAACCTTAATAACACTGTAAGGCCACGACATTAATATTTTTTCCAGAAAAAAGTCTTAATTTTAGCAATAAATAAATAAATAAATAAAGCAGCTATCCCCCTTTTCACCTTTCCCTCCACTGCTACTAATTCCTGTACAGTCCCTAAAACACACATTACACTAAACACGAGTTAAGTTACGTTAAAGTACCTTCTTCTTTCCCTCCAGATTTATTGCCAAATATATCTTTTCATGCTTTAAATTTGAAGTCCAATAAAATATAGAACTACCCATTTAATATAATATATGAGTCTAAATCTTTGGCTGAGTAGTTTTATCTTTAACCTGACAATATAAAGTCCCTTCAGATAATTTTATTGTGATTTTGGGCTATAGAAATGAAGCTGAATTGAAATAAAATCTGAAGTGTAGTGAAGTGAGTGACAGAAAACTTCTTCCTTTGAACAAGTGAGCGAATAAATGAATTAAAACACCTTCTCTCCAATGCTAATAATTTCTGTACAGTCCCTAGAACATTTTCTAAGTATGATTTAAGTTACTTGAAATTTCTTGCTTCTTTCCTTCCAGATTTATGTTTATATGTATTTTTTCATGCCTTAAATGTAACTTTTAATAAAATACAGTACAATACACACAATATAAAGCTTTGACCGTTTAGTTTTAGCTTTAAGCTCACACGTCCTGTATGTGCTGTCTGTGAGCACTTACACTTCCAACCACTCACTAAAAATGATTTCAATTGCAAAATAAAGTGATACTACACGTCCCTTCATGCTGAACATCTGTGTGGTGAGGTTCTTCACCGCTCACTGTTCCCCTAACAACTAGACCCCTAAAACCTCTGACTAATAGACAGGATTACAGACGGAAAATGACATTTTTATAGCTTAAACTCCCGACTACCTGGACTAGCAGATATTAAACGCATATCTGGTAGCACTTAGTGTTAAGTGGGACCAAGTGCTTATTAAGTTTCTGATGCTTTAAGTCTGTTCCAGCCCGGGCTGATACGGGTTGCCAGGCCACGGTAAATGAACGCCGGTGGATTTGCGCTGGACTTAGACCTCGGTTATCAGCGGTTGTCAGTTAATACGCCGCCGAGCTGACATTGTCACAACTGTGCAACGATTGGCAATATTTGAATTTCCCATTAAGCCCTCCCTGCTGCTTGTGTTTTCATGTGGAACGTTCTCACCTGACTGGCCACTTCTCCTCCACGGAGACACCGCCGCAGCCTCCCGCCAACAGAGAAAAGAAGAAGAAGAAGAGGAGAGCGTTTAACACCGGCCCGTCGTTCACCTTCACATCCACGTGTGACCTCTCCGCCGTTCAGCCCGGGAACTTGTCAGCACACATTCCTCAGAGGCTGCATCCATTCCAGTGTCAACTATAAATAAGATGAGGGCGCGTATTAGTGTGTGTTTATTGTGTGAAGACATCAGGAAATTTGGCTTCTAAAATAAATTAAATCCTTTTCACACACGACTGAGATAAAAGATAAGGAAGCAAAAGCAGATATGAACAAGATGAACCCTCTAATTCAATGCTCTGTATTCATTTGGGTGGCTTTTAGAGAACGAAATACCCAAGGTCTCTCTGCTATGGCCAATTATATTAGATCTTCCACATTCTTTGTGTTTATCTTGACTTTAGAGGTGAGGTTTGAGGTAATTGAAGCCCTTATGTGCTCTCACGTTGGCCTCTCAATTCTTCTTTTTAAAGTCAGTATCTATGGAGAGTTATTTAATTTCATGCATTCCATAAACTTCATCATACAATTACAAATTAATTTCTTTTCAGCACAATTATTGTGTCCCGAAGGTTCATCTTTTCTTCTTCACAGTGTTTTCAAACTTCATCTCTTACGTAGTAACTCAGTACGAGCTGAATGTGACTGATGTTCTTTGGTAATGGCTAAATCTTACTCCATTGAATGGCTTTTTATTAAAGACTCAAAGTTCTTTCAGTGTTCATAGTTCAAGTCTAACGCTTAGTGCAATCAATGAAATAATTAAGTTATTGTAAATGAACTGCGTGTGATCCAAAAGGCTGCCATTATGAGAAGAATCTTTATTTTAATACTTTCCAAGTTCATGAAGCCTCCTTTAGTTTTACTTTTATCATTTATTTATTCATATTAAGTATCTGCTCTGATTCAGGTTGTGCTGCAAATGCTTGGATTTGTTTTTTAGTTTTAAAACACGTTCAATAAATGACTCGCTTTTATTTTGTCGTTACAGTTTGTACTGAACAGACCAACAACTGTTTCCTCATTGGACATCATTGTTGTCTTTGGCATCACAAGGCCACACAGGTGAATCCACCCAAGGCCAAAAAAACATCAGATCTGTTCAGCTTTGCATAAAGTAGAACTTGCTTAATATTACATTAGCTTCTATTACAAGATTATTTTTACACTCTTTTTGGTGTATTGATGTGACGTCCTGTTCACAAAGATATTCAAGCACCTAGATACTCAAGTATTAATAATTTTGCATAACAGGAAATCCTGAGACAACTCGGTGACTCTAGATGATTTCACAGGTCTTTCACAGATGTTCATTAAATGTTTTCCATCTTTTTCTGTTTTCTGTCAGCTGATTGTTCCTAAAGGCTGATTCACTCACATTAAAACCAATGAAGACCGTTTGTTCTTTCACTTTTATTCTGAAAACCACGCACTATAAACAACAACGCTGTTACACAATCCCTGCCATTAGTGTGAAGGATGAAAATCACAGGGTAACAGGTGTTTGTTTGATATCTGCTGCTTTTGCTGACTCTGATACAACACAGGTGCTCACACAGGTACAATAGAAAAGAATAGATGTGTATTTGCCATTTGTACAGTGCAGGACACATTGGATTTTTTGTGTGCATTGCTCTTTGAGTCAGCTCTATACAAGAAAAATAGAAAAAGGAGAAAGTATTTCTAAGATAGAAAATACACAAAAAAAGAAAATGCAAGAAAATACCCATTTGAGATGTAATGTTAGGCTTTGTGGTTGTGGCAACACTGTAAACCACATTAAGTTTGTTTAACATAAAAATGTACATTAACTGAACTTGTGACAAATATTAATTTGAACAAAAAACAAACTATTTTTAAAAGTTAATTGAATTTTACTGAAGAGCAAAATTTTTCCTGCAGCAACTTGTGGTTGTTTCAGCTGAAAGGTTTTCATGAATGCAGGTCACGGTGCATTTTGAGTAATAAAAGTAGGTTTCATAAAGCTGGTAATGAACAAACTGGAGCCTTTAGAGCCCGATAGTTTTATCAGGAGTTGGTGGAGACTATAGACTGTGTATAAAAGCTGGATGTAGCCACCGGCTCTGAAAGTAAAGTCAGTGCAGAAGTGTCAACTATAAGAAGTGTAATACCCCACATGGCCACGAGATGCTGACCCAAAAAATTCTGGCTCCAAATTACTTTGACATTTTATTTTTAATCATGAAATACTTTCACAAGTCGTTCTGATGTCAGTAACTAAAGTTACTTCTTCCTCTTGGTGATCTGCTCAATCTGAAAATCATTTCATTGAGGAGATTAAGCTTCAAAAAACAGGAAGATTTAGGGGCGTGGTTAGTTTGAGTGACAAGTCTGTTCTCCAATGATTTACAGGTGGATTGGAGGCTCATTCATAGTGAATTCAAGTCTCATAGACATTGGACAGTGTCCTCGGGTTCAAAGGTCAGACCCGCCTCCTCACTCCCCCCTTCATATCCATATATGGTCACTTCTGACTTCGTAAAATCAACATAGCCTTATTCAAATGCCAAACTCTTGGCTTCAGAGTGGGTGTCTACAAACCAATGGATACATGACTACGTTCATCTCATACATACAGTCTATGGTGGAGGCCATAACAGAGCTAAAGATGAAAAATACTGTATTTTCCGGACTATAAGACGCTACTTTTTCCGACGCTTTGAACTTAAACACCGCTGTTTCTCATGTATCGGCGGCACTAAGCTCGTTGGCTTTTTACAAGCTAGCAAGCTACGTGCCGCCGATACATTTAGCATCGTCACATCAGACCCGGTCAGAGTGGACCACATGACACTGTTGGAATAAATTTAATAGCGACTTATAGACAGGTGCGCTCAATAGTCCAGAAAATACGGTACTCAGTTTAGATTCACCAGGGAGCAAAACATCTGATTAATGCAAAAGTCAATTGTTGCCTCTTGCTATTAGCTTCATACAGTGCTAATTTGCTAATGTTCACAGCTTATTTTGTTGAAACAAAGCAGTAAAAAAACAGAATAAAAGGATTTAATGTGAGGTTTTCATCATCGTATCACTTTGAATCTAAAAATTTTCTGAAATAAAAACCTGTGAAATGTTTTGGCACGTACAAAAATAAGGACATCAACATGAAATACATTTTTTAACTTGAGCATCAGCTACCTAGCGTTTCCTTATTGAGCTAGCTAACTACTGGTTGTCCACTTATTCAGCAGATTATAGAATTGAACTTTGTCACTGCTTATGAAGTACAGTTTAGCAGCTCTGTCATTTCAGAGCAGAACTATATATACAAGACAGTACAGATTATATGATGTTCCCTCCTCCACATCAGCTGTGATGTAGCTGCAGTACATACTGAGTACTTATGCAAAGTTTCTTGTAGTTCAGTGGTTTTTTTTTCGCAGAGTGGAGTTCAGACACGTAGTTCTTCATTAGTCAGCAGGAGTCTCAGCAAATAGCTCTGCACTTCCTGAGCCGATGTTTCCCATTCTTCCACTGTTCTACTCACTGACAATTATTATTATGAAGCCCTGCAGTGGAACTTTCCCTCTCCGGATCATGACTACTTAATTATATGCCCTCTTTTTCTATGCCAGCATATTTTGGGGTGGCTGCGTGATGTTGTGGAGTTTTTTTTTTTTATTTTAACAAATGAATGTGATGGCACTTTAATAGCTGGGTGTTCTCAGGCGCGGACGTACAATAGCTGCTCATTGAGTGTGGTGGGCTGGGGCCTGGTGGCATTGTGAGTTATGTGCCCCCCCCCCTCCCCTTGTAAGAGCCAACCAAAATAGATGTGTAGATAGCCTTTCTGAGCGTGCTGAG
Source organism: Pseudochromis fuscus (assembly GCA_900323345.1). Classification (NCBI taxonomy): domain Eukaryota; kingdom Metazoa; phylum Chordata; class Actinopteri; family Pseudochromidae; genus Pseudochromis; species Pseudochromis fuscus. The sequence goes on from OOFC01015379.1 coordinate 12,536, forward strand.
TGTTTATCTACACTGCGGGGCCCTGCAGAGAGCATGATGGATCTGTAGTGATCAGTTAAAACCACATTGATGATAAACTAATGAATCAAGGCCCGCATTAATCACATCGCAGCCCGCGCAGAAAAGACGAATGGAAATGCAAAAGTTCCATGCTAATGATGAACTACTAACAATTTGGTGGTGGACAAGGAGAGAGGGAAAATTACACACCGGGGTTTCATGCATAATCTCGGAAGATATTAATATCCCC
>OOFC01015380.1:0-20428 GCA_900323345.1 Pseudochromis fuscus
TTTACCTTTTTTCACTGAGAAAAGAGCAGTCTTGATTTCCTCTTTTGTCAGGTTAGCATCACAAGTGTTTTTTAAGTTCTCATCGATTGTGACTATGAGTTTTTTAATCTTACTAATGAATATTTCACAACAAGAATTGTTAAATTCTGATTTGTACAAGCTGCTATAAAAGAAAAAAACAGAATCAGATATTAAATTTTGATCCATACATTTATTACCATTAATACTAAGTGTAGTTAGTGACTTTCTTTGACCATTTCTTTTCTCCAAAGCAAAAAAAATAGCTGGAGTTTGTTTCTCCCTCTTCCAGCCATTTGGCACTAGACCTCACAAATGCACCCTTGGCTAACTCAATATAAAGCTGATCTATTTTTAACTGTATTTCCTTTGCTTCTTACTCCTCTTCAGAAGATAAGTTGGGTTTAGATAAGAGGAAAATTATTCTGCTCAGTAATTCAGCTCCTGTTTTATTTCTAAGGGCTTTTAACTGTACCTCTCCTACAGCAATACATCTTGCCATAAACTTAAAGTATTCCCATTTTTGTGAATACACGTTGTCCGCAACTTCATTAAAAATTTCACTGACTACATTTTTTATACTGTCATCAAAGCAAGTGTCTTTAAAAAGAGTATTATTAAATTTCCGGTATCCTCGTAATTTAGTCGTATTTTGCGAGCTCCCTAATTTTAGAGTGACTGTCTTAGGATCTGACAATGGAGCAGAAGAATGGGAGACATCTTTCACATATTGAAGTCCAGAGTAAGAAACCAAAAACAGATCAATCCTGGATCTAAATGAAAGTTGTCACCTTCGAAGGTTAATAGTTCTTAGTCAATGAGTCAATGCATAGTTATAACCTCTGTGGAGACATGAAGTGGTTGGAGACAGCGTTCTTCATCAGTCATCACAGAAAGTTAATAGTTCATAATTTTTAGGTCCATTGTTACGTGTGGCTGAGTCTCTGTCTCCTCTCCCTGTCTTCTCTGGTCTCCCTCCTCCCTTTGTCTAGGTGGCTGCAGCACACCTGTGTGCCGTTACCACTCAGGGAGGAGGAGAGTATATAGCAGAGGTCTCCAATCCTGGTCCTCGGGGGCCGCTATCCTGCATGTTTTAGATGTGTCCTCCTTCCAACACACCTGATTCAAACGACCTGCTCATCATCAAGCTCTGCAGGAACCTGCTAACGATCCGGATCATTTGAATCAGGTGTGTTGGAAGAGGAACACATCTAAAACATGCAGGATAGCGGCCCTCGAGGACCAGGATTGGGGACCCCTGGTATATAGGGTTGGAGGTGAGAGGAGCAATTAACCTCCTGTGTTGTGTCCTCCTTTTTATATGTTATTGGCCTCTTTTGTTTGAGCCTTAGTTGCTTTTTGTTTAGAGGCCGTAACATATATGGGGGCTCATCCAAAAATACACTTATTTGTGTTTTTTTTGTGTTTTGTTTTGTTGGTAGGCTTTTCTCTAACATTCTTAAGTACTGGTAATTTTGCTTAGTTTTCATTATCAGTATTTAGTTTGTTTTGGTGCTTTTGGTGAACTGTATCATTTTGGGTAGTTTCGTTTTTTTTGCCCCATGTTAATTTGTGTTGTGTTTTAACTGGGGATTTGTTTGACCGTTACTTTTTGATACTTTGTTTGTTTACCTTTTTAAGCATATTTTTGCCTACTTTTGAGTATCCTTCTTGCATTGTGTTACTTTTTGCACATGCATTGTAGGGCACAGTTTCCATGTTGTCCAGGGGAATTTGTTTTTGGTGTGTGTGTTTAATCAATGTCTACATGGTTAATCTTTCTTCCTTTTATCAGAACATAGGGTCCTAAGAAGTATGCCTTTTTACCTTCCTTCCTTGCTTTTTCCACAAGGGGCCAGAGTTTTTCTCTGGCCACTCGATCCTCCAGGGAAAGTGCCTGGGAGAGACACAGCTTGTTGTCCTGCAGAAACTTGCAGCCCTTGGCGCTCTCCAAAATAGCATTGCGGATACGGCGCAGCGAGAAAATGATGATCAGGGACCGGTGGGATCTATCTTTTCTCTTCGGACCAAGGCGATGCACAATATCGACACCCTCCTGTAGATATTCCTTAGGTCCCGGGGCAACCTTTCCAAGGATGTCAATCACAACTGCTCTCACATCTTCGTCCATCTGTAATTGTAGTGCTTGTTTTCAGCAATTCCTGCCCTCAAAATTCGATTTTCTTTTTTCAGTTGGTCAATTTGTATTTCTATTCGATATATCGTGCAGACCCAAACACACCGCGGCTATGACTATGCCCTGGCGCCAATCCGCTTCCGCACCCCCCACACACTCGTTTCTGTCATGCTGACGATTGTTTTAACGGTTTAACATTTATTTACCATGATTTAGCTCGAGGTATCTTTACACTGAGAAAACACCAGAACTTTAATGCATAATGTACCATTGTTATAAATGTACAATTAGCCGAAGCAACGTTAAGCTAGCTAGCATCAACTGTGAAAACCGAATGACAAAATTACAATGCTAACGAAAACTATATGACGCGGAAATGTCCCACAGACGTCTAATAATCCCTCGCCCTTTTATACTGGTTAAATTCATGTATAAATATATAAATTACTTACTTGTAGGTTTGAGGTTGGAGCGCAAACAAGGTTAGCATCCTGAAGACTTATCAGTTATTTCCCAGGAGACCTTGGGGCAGGGAGCATGCGTAATAGGTGCCCACTAGAGTCATATTGCTTTGATGAATCTCATTCTCGTTGGACTGACATGGGTCAATTTAGTTGGTTTGAATTTTCTTAAAACCATGTTCAACCAACAAGAACAAATCATTTAATAAACATAAACATGAATAATTCATTTACTTTAAACCAAACCATCTTGGTTCAAACCACTGCCCTTGTTGATTTTTTGAGTGTAGTTTTCCCCATGAAAGAGCACTGACTGGGTGCTGGATGCTGAAAACATACTGAGTCACAGTAACATCCAAATTTAAGGGATCTTCATCAAAAATGTTTGTTCTCCATAAAAATGTCTTCATGCACAAAGATTTTGTGTTGCAGTTTCATGGATTTCAAAATCTGCAGGTGGTTAAACTCCTCATTACATAACACTCATCAACTCACATTTCCTCGCGAGTGAAGTAACAAAAAATGTTACTTTTTTAACAAATTATTTACAAGGTCAGTACAAATCATCTCAAGGTTGCATTCTGTGTAATGAGATTTCTGTTGTTTTTCCATCAAAAACCTTGAATACAGTCAACACTGTGCGTTATTGTAATTTGAATATCTTACAACCAACCAGTTATTTGCGTAAGCAGTAATAAATGATTGATGAATTTAATGTACTTATTGAAGTTAAAAATGATTTTGTTTGTACTTTGTCATTAAAAGCTGCAGTTTCTGATTCACGAAGTCAAATTCAATCATAAAATAATGAAACTTTAGAAATCAGGTCTTTGTCAAAATGTGTAAAATGATGTCTCTATCCTGAACACACACACAAACATGTACAAGTGCAGATGTCTGTGTGTGTGGGGGATACGGCGGGATATTTGGGATGCTCCTCTTATCAGCTCACACAACTCAAACATGCCACTTCTCTGCACTCAAGATCTCTGAGAGTATGATGCAAACAAAATTAAATGAGCAAGTTTAATTTAATATTACACCTTATTCCAAAATGAGTCATTGTGCACAGTAAGTGCTTCTATTTTTGGCTCTTTAAGCCTCTTTATATGCTAATACTTCCCTCAATGCAAAACTTTTACTATTAAAAGAAAACTAGTGTTCATGAATAAAACAGCCTGCAGTTGTACTAATGCAACAAATAAGTCTTAAGTTAAATTACCCCAGAAAAGTGGACGACCCTCGGCCAGCAGTCAGAGGCAGGTTGGATTCCTGGATGTGATCTGTGCGCCAAAATCAGAAAAATGTCATTCATGGAGCTCACCATCTCTCCCTCACTCTCCCTCTCTCTCTGTCCCACCACACTGCTCCTCTGCTCTAATCACAGTCATGTGAGCAGGGCAGGGGGCGGGTAGTATCGTCCTCTGCTCAGTTATCCCTGTTTGCATTCCCTCCTCAGCTCGTTGGTGGGAGAAAATACATTCAGCGGGCGTTCACACAGCCCACCCACCCTTCATGCCCCCTCTGAGCAGATCAAGTGAAGCTAATTTGCACTAATTAAATCCCCATTGTGTTGTCAGGATTACATAACCAGATCACATCATAAGGTGAGACCTTCTGAGCTCTATTAGCCCTCAAAGCATTTTGGATATGTGCATCCAGTGCAGTATCGTAGATGCTTCACAGCTGGACTCACTGTCTTCTGTTGCTGAATACACCCAACTATGTGACACTTATCATTTAGATACAATATAATTATCAGTGTTGATGGAGGTTAACAGCATTAAATAGAGATTTATGTCACTTGAATACTCCACAGGTAAATAATCTACCTTAAAGTTGGATCGGGTGACGGGTGAAGAAGGAGGAGTTGGAATACAGTAAAAATTAAGACTTTTTTGATCTAACAATGTTATACAGTAAAACAAAGCAGGTGCTAACTTGTGCACTTTTCCCTATTATTCATGAATATTATATTATTTAGAGCAGCAGTAAGTTTCAGTTGTAGGATGGAGGACAACATTTTCCAGGTGTGGTGGAGACACAGGTTTTGTCTTTAATTCAGTTATTTTCTACAGAGCCTGTAAAGTCCTGCAAACATTTTATTTTAACATTGTGTGCACAAGATCATGAACTCATTCCCACAGGTTATGGATCTTGCATTAGATGATTGCATTTTAACAATACAGCAATAACACAGCGATTATTGTCGTGATATAAATCCACTTGAGAAATCAACAATTTATAACGTTATGAACACAGCTTACACCAATGATCTTCAAACTACGGACATATCACGCCTGTATGTGCACATATGAACATAGACAGCCTAAATAAATATCTTAAGATCCATAACTATTTTGTATGTTCATTGTGTTATCGCTCTATTGCTAAAATAACCTGACCACATAAGGTCTATGACAAGATAATATTTCACACTGTGTTTTACGATCGTTGCATGTGATGCTACAAGCTCATGTTTATTGAGATTTTCCTGAGCCTTGCAGTTGCATTTAAGTTTAGTTTCTTTTTGTATTCATGTGAAACCAACCCTTGAATCAGGCGACAAAGTATTTTTGTTTGGGGAACAGATTGGCTGCTATTTGCCTGCTTCTGATTTACGGGATTGTAACTGTTTCAATCATTTTCAAAGTGAACAAAATCCCTCTGCTGAGAGCCTTTAACTGTTTATGAATTTACAGTTTATTTTTCTTCTGGGAGGAGCTGGGAAGTCTGACTTTGAATGCATGTTAGTCTGAAGACCTTCGGAAACATGTAACTTACACACTAAAAATGTAGAGTTGTTTTAATAATGACCTGAGTAAATACTGGACTAACTACATGGGGGGGTTAATGTAACCCAGTATGATGGATTGTTTTTACCCAACATTTTGCAGGTTTACTCAACATTTTATTGTTTTAAACCAACATTTTGTAGTTTTTGAGATAAGATGACAAAATATTGAGTAAAAACTACAAAAGCATGGAGACTTGAGAGTGTAGCATTAAGACTGGAACAGGTGAGAACCAGGAGTCTGGATTTGTCAAAGATAACAAACTATACCTGACAGCTTCTGTAAAGTTCACTATATAAAGCATGTGTTTAAATACCTGAAAAAAAAGTTTTCTATTTATGTAATTATCATCTTAACCAATAAGATTAACAACTTGTTTTGACTCTACACAAAAAACAACATTGTAACATGACTATATTCGAGTACATATAATTTAAAAACACAAGTGAATGATCAACAGAATTTTATGCACTAAAGACAAATTATTTTATTGTGTGATTTAAAAGCTCTAGTGGACTGACCTGCGTGAGTTTGGATTTACAGTGCACACAATTAGCATGAAGACTATTATCATATCATTATTATTAACAGGAATATTAAGGTGGTGCACCCTCCCTGTCCTGCCCCCCGTCTCATGAGCCCTTGGACGATGCTGAGGTCCCATCAGCCCCTGCTGCTGTGCGTCGGCGTGCAGGGGTTTGTTTCAGTCCACTGGACTGCGAACCAACAGGCCAGATCAGGGCTGACACCACAGATAAATCCCTACTGTTCCCCCAGCATGCCAGCACATTCCTGAGGCACGGCTAAGCCCAAGGAAAGACCCAGCGAGGAAGCATTTGATCACTTGCCACTGTCCTCAAACAGAGAGAAGGGGCGGCTTGGTTAAACCTTCAGCACCCACTGAGCTGCCCGTAGCACTGCCTGCTCTTAAAGGAGTGTTTCAAATGACTTTCTGGGCACTTTAGGAAAATATAAAAACACAGCATTAATACGCTGTCACCCTAAAGGAGTTTACACATCTAAAAGTCATGGAGCAGCCTGATCTCCTTTAAGAAAGTTGATGGAGGCATAATCAAAATATCCAGTTTTTACACAAGAATTATTCATATTTAATTATAATTTCATAGATAATACAGTAACACAAGCTGCTGTTATATTTTTTATTTTTTGTCAAATATGCAGCCAGCTACAGAGCGTATTTGTTACTCATTTTATAAGATTTTCTCTATAGAAGAAATGTGAGGAAATCAGAGACTTCTTCTGCAGATGCTAAAATCCGCTAGCGTCAGTTGCCATGGAAACAAGAAAACTGCTCACTGCCACCTGGTTTAAAAATGACAGCACCAAAAGTTGACCTCTGCACCAGTGTGTTGTAATGCCAAGCGAATACGAAGGGTTGCCAGGTCTGTGTGGCAAAAACCTACAGCATTCAAAACCAGCCAAGTATCAGAACTCAAAGGATGCTGACGGCAAACCATTTACACTTAAAGAAGAAAAATAGGTCGACCCAAAACAAAATGAACTGATGGGCAACTCTACAAATCTGACAAAAATATGAAAGTTTTGTGCAAAGCCAATGAAATTAAACCATATTGGCTTCTTAATTTAAATTCGATTTTAGATAGAGGTGGGAATCTCTGAGATTTCTCCCAATACAGCAGAGAGGAAAAATACACAGTACAAAATATTCCCATGTTAAGTTAATTGTGTAGATTATGGGACATCTCAAATGATCTGTAACATTTATCACCTTCAGTAAGTGTTCTGTGTTATTGACAAAACCTTTTTACAGATGAATTTATGATTTATTTTCACTAATAATCAACTAATTATTTTAGCCACTTTGTATTTCTTTCTAACAACATGACTCACCCGCTGATTTGTGTTTTTTTTTTTACACATGTATTTTACCTGTTTTTGTTTAAGTCCTTCCTTACTGTTGTGTTTCTGATGAGCGGCTGCTGGTGTGATGTTATCCCAAGAATTTCATTCGCCCAGTTTGATCCTCTCTATACAGATGAAAATAAAATTCCTTTGAACCTTTCTTCTCCAGAGCACAACGCAGTCCACAGCCAGTTAATATTTATCAAACAACAGACTTGATCCTGGTCCAGGAGAGTTATCGGCCTCTTCTGATCTCACACTGAGGAAATTAAATGTCTCCGGAGCATTTTTAGAGAAAGAAAACATGACATTGATGGATTCTGTAGGTATTCACCCTGAGGTGCACCATCACATGCTTCATACTGATGTACATAGAGATCAGCCTCGGGTGTTTCTCCGACCACATGATGAGTCACGAACTACCGAAAACAGAAAAACAGAAAAGGGAACACAACAACAACAACTGAAAATGTTTTAAAGGATCTCCACAGATGCAGTAAAACAGAACAAACTACATTTATTATGAGGTTAAACTGGCAGAAAGGTGTCACTTAGGAGGAAAACATTTAAATTATAACCAATAAAAAATATGACTGCAAATGACTGAAAGTAACGTCTTAAAACACATCGAGTGATATCGTGTCCTTCAGCGACCTTTTTAGAAGTTATTTAGGGAAATGCCTGAATCCTTTTTAGTCATAATAGGTGAATGTTTTAACAAAGACAGTGGCAACAGAGAACCAGCAGGGGGCAGTAATACAGCCGAAGAGGGGAGAAGAAGGAAGGATCGATAGGTACAAACACAACAATGTGTCAGCTCTTTGGGTAAGATTTATAACTTTGGCACATCCTAATGGATTTTGTTGAAAATCTACTCACACACTCGGGATGATAAAGTCTACAATTTGAGACAATTTAGTGGTGATCAGTCCTTGATTAGGCCTTGGTGGAGGTTTGTGCTCTCTGTGTGGTTTCTCCTTCATTTTGTATGCATGTTGACATGCAAACTCTAAATCAAGTAAAATGCAAATAATGCAAATGCACAAATACAGGGTAGTTTAAAACTGGAGGGTAGAAAAGTTACAGATGAATTATTGGTTGTTACTTTTAACCCCTTCCCAAACAACAATGATAACCCCTCAATGCCGCATAGATCTCTGTGTATTTTGAAACATACTGTATCTGGTGCTAAGTGTTTGGCGTGTGTGGCGACGTTCCCACGCTAGGCACCAGAACAAATGCATTTTATGCCAGGCAGCAATGACTGGATTGCCAGAGCTGTAGAGGGGAGCAGCTGTTGCCACGGAGATGGATTAGGTGCTGCAACAAGTATGGCGATAAAAAAGAAACTCAGCTTACAGAGGGAGGAGTGCAGTCTAAAAACCAAGGGGGTCAGCATTAGTGTTGCTTTTCCACAGACTGAACACAGAATGGACGAAGCTAACGTGAAAGCACCCGTTGGTTTGTGGAGATCTGAATTTGAAGTGTATGAAACTCAACTTCAGGTCTAGTCTCACTGTGGATCAGGCCTGTCGATCAAACACACCCCTAAATATTCTTCTTTTTGAAGATTATCTTCTTAATTATTATAATTTTTTCAAATGAACGACCAGATCACTCATAGGAAGAGTTGACTTTAGCCAATGACATCAGAATTACTTGTTTTGAAAATGTATTGACTGAGTATTTCATGATTTAAACTAACAATTTTTGAATTTTGGAGCTAGGATCTAGTGGCCATTGGGAGTATTGCACTTTTTTTGCACTTGTGCATTGGCCTCATTTTTGAGCCCCAGCTGCTTCGTCCACTTTCTCACAGTCTATAGAAGGTGGTGACAGAAGAGACACTGAGGGCAGATGTGTCGTTAACATGTAGGTTTGGTTTAATACTAAAAAAGTTCAGACGCAAGATGCTTTACACCCCAAAAAACATTGGGTTGTTTTTACTGAAAACTGTAATTATTGGATCAACAACATGCTGAATTGATTGAACCCAGTAAGATGTGGGTGTAAAAACAATAAAATGTTGAAAAACCAATAAAATGTTGCACAGAAACAGCCCATCTTACAGGGTTAAATTAACCCACCATGTAGTTAGTCTAGTATGGGTAAAACAAGCCACTATGTTATCGTGTGTATGAACCTTTAATTGAAACAGCAGTGCTCATCTTGCCTCCTGCACTACACAAAATAACACTGCTATTGAAAATAGTCCAGTTATCAATGACATTAAGCTTGAAAAACTTATTGTCAAGACAAACATAGAATACAGGTTAATTACCAGATCTACAAACATTCATTTTCTGTTTTATTTAAAAAGGTTGTGTATGAAGTACTGCCTTCATTATCTAAACTAAAGGTCCTTGTGTTACGAGTCAGGGACAATTGACTCACTGTAAATGTTTCAAGGTAATTAACATCACATTATAATAACTTCTGACTTTCTCACAATCTCTGCTCTGGGTATTATTGAAGCATTATTGGGTGCGGTGGATTAGTGAGGTCTGGAATTCCTACAGTAACACATACAGTGCACAGCTCCCACCCTGAACTCCACACCCTCACCCCTGGAGAGCCTCCTCCTTCCCCCTTGTGATGTGGCGGTGGAGAGAGGTGAGGGGGTTCACATGAGAGGAAGGTTCTGCAGAAACTTCTCCTTTAACATCCAACAGTCGATGTGATGACTCCCATCACTGTGCAGGTCAGCTGAGCAAAGACTGTACAGTTTTTATTGCACTTCTAACTTAAAAGATATCAGATCATTGCAGGAAACAAAAAGCAAACATTGAGAGGAATATCTGGAAAATGAAAATGTTTTTAGGTAGCAGAAAGCTACCTAAAGCTAATTCGTGTATGTGTTTTTGAGTCATACTAGTGGCAACATCAGGTGGTCCACTGCTTTGCTCCAGACCATAGAGCAGGAGTGTCATACTCATTTTAGTTCAGAGGCCACATGCAGCCCAATTTGATCTTAAGTGGCCTGGACCAGTAAAACAACAGTATGATAACCTATAAGTAACAACAACTCCAAATTTTTCAGAGTACATTCTGAAAATGTTTATATTTAATTAACTATCCTTTTACAAAGCAATTTATGAACCTGAAATTTCTTAAGAAAATGTTTCATATATATCAGTTGTATCTTTTGTAGCTGCATCCTGATTGGCTGGTTTGTATCTGTGCTCTGATTGGCCGGTTGTAGCTGTGCTCTGATTGGCTGGTTTGTAACTGTACTCTGATGGGCCAGTTTGGAGCCACATCCTGATTGGCTGGTTTGCAGCTATACTCGGTTTGGCCAATTTGTGACTGTGCTCTGATTTGCTGGTTTGTAGCTGCGCTCTGTTTGGCTGGTTTGTAGCTGTTCTTTGATTGGCCAGTTTGTAGCTGTTCTCCGTTTGGCATCTTTGGAGGTGTGTTCCGATTGGTCGGTTTGTAACGGTTCTCTAATTGGCTGGAAACTCAAAATTCTGATTTTTTTTTTCTGAAATATTTTATATACACACAACCCAGCCCATTGACTTAAAATGTCTGTTGTAAAATTGGTTATTGTTCACACTAAGTATGTACCTATTTCTAAATTAACCTTTTTATTTTATTTCCCGTTGGGGTAAAGATTTAAATTTTTCAAACTGTCCTATGTCACCTGTGTGGTCATGTACTGTTTTCATTATGCTTGTTCTTGTGTAATGTGGGTTACTGTATGCAGCTGTACCCAGCACTTCTTGCTAAGGTTCTGTGATCACAGGTGTCCAAAAAAAAAAACCAACCCTGAGACACAGGACCAGGTGCATCACTTGGTCTGTGTCGTGCATGTTCAAAGTTCAAACAGTGACTTTATTGACAGCTCGAGTCGTCTCTTTAGTCATTACATGCATTTATTTGAGAGGAACAAATTTCGCCATACATATCTTTGTGATTACCAGCACATTTCAATTAAGTTAACAAATTATTATTAAAAATTTCTAAAAATTAAAGCATTACAAACAGTGGGGAGCAAACTATCCATTGGGTGGAGAAGAGCAGGAGGGTTGAAGGCTGCTCTGTTTAGAAGGAAAAAACAACAACAACACACCTGCCTGTATCTGCTTCAGGAGGAAAAAATAAAATCAAAGCAGAAAAAGAAGCGGCTCTGTTCACAGACACATGAAGTTGACATTTCATGTTGACTTTTACTGCTTCGCTCTGGAAAATTGAGGACAGGAGTGGCATTTTAAACACATTCATACACGATGCTGTTCAGACTGATCTCCTTCAGGCAACACCAGCGCCCCCTTGTGGCCACAGCTTCACCCAGCAGAGTAGCTTTAAAACAACAAGGAGTTCAATGTGGACTCTTGTGTTTGCACCCCAACTGCTACCAACAGCCAATCTTTCACTTGTATTTACCTTTCCTCCCAATATAGAGACCCCCCCCCCCCCCAAAAAAAAAAACCCTAAATATTTTCTCTAATTTGAATATGAAATATACATCAAAAAAGGAGGGGGTCCATCTTTAAAATCAACCCCGAAACAAAAAAAAAAAAAAAAAAAGGAAAAAAAAATGAGTAGGGGGCGAAAAAAGAAACGAAGAAAAATAAAATCAGAAAATGCTCATATTGCTATAAAATAAATACAAAATAACTCGATTTCTCAAAGCAGCCAAAAGAAAAAAAAACAACAAAGCGATGAAATTGAAGGCAACATGATTGAGGAGCAGAGAGGTGGAAGACTGAGGGGAGAGGAGGCGGCGACGGAGACGAGGCTGCTTTTCTTTAAGGAGTTTCACACGATGACGACGACCGGTCAAACAGAAGCACTGACGGGGTCTGAAGCTGCAGAAAATCAAGGAGGAGCAACTTTTTTTTTTGTTTGTTTTTTAACTGGAAAGAACTCAACCAAAAATCAGACATCTTACTTTCTGACATTTGCAGAAGATTCATGTATTTTTGTTTTTTTCTTTTTGTTTTTAAGCTGGCAGCAAATTCACTGACTTTCAAAATGCAGTTTTGGTGTAGTGGAGGCAAGCGGGAGACGACAGCTCCTCAACATCTGACCACGGGGGGGAGGGGGGAGGTGGGGGGATGCTGATTCCTGAGGGGCCAAAGTGAGCGGAGGACGAGAAAACAAACAGGAGGGAGGTCACTTTGGCAGAGGTCCTTTAGAGTATTTTATCCAGGGTGTGGGGGATAGAGGAGGAGGTCAGGAGGTGGGGGGCACAGACATAAAATGTTGACATTTAAACAGACACGTTAACATCTTCAGCTTCCTTGGATATAAAAGCCTTTGACAGTGACATAATCCCACCACAAGTGTTTAAAGCCAGCAGGTCTGCTCAGCAGGGTCCACCACCGTTACTCTGTCCTCTGAGTGAACCTCTCTTTCATCACCGATATGTGTTAATGTGTATCTTGGAAAAAAACAAAAACAAAACACCTTTATTTGCTAGTTACTTCCCCGACTACAGTGGAAACCTACAGCAAGAAGAGAGCGAGTCGGGGGCTTGTCAGAAAGGTCTGTCTTTGGTTAGTGTTTCGTCCCCCCTCCTCTGTCCCCCGTCTCTCTTCTGTCTCTCTCTCTCTCTCACAGGCAGTTGTTTGTGTGTAAAGATTGCAGATTTGAGAAAATGTAGTGACAACAGGGTGATTATGTTCATCATCCCCCTCTTTTTGTTACATGTGTGTCAGTGGTGGATGTAGTGTGGATGTAGAGGATTTGTCACAGCCGAGCTCCACAGGTTGTCCTCTGTGTCTTTTTCCTTGTGTTTTCATGGATCCAGCTTCGACTGTAACACCGGGTCCTTAATGGAAAAGTCGTGTTGGTGGTCAAGTCAAAGAAACGACAGAAACATCGTCGGGCGGCCGGTCATATAGAAGAGCCTGACAGACTATCTGAGGGCTGTTTTCACCTGTTCTCGACGTCCCTGTGGAGGAAGAAGAAGAAGAGAGGACATTTTTAAACCAAATTCATCATCACATCTAATTAGACACAAGGAGTCATTTTGAACATGGAGTTGTTTTGGATTATATATTGTATACAGAAATGGATGAAGGAACCAAGGCTCGTAAATGAAGCAATTGTGGAAGTTAAAAAAAAAATGCAACACTCCTGACGGCCACTAGGTGCTGGTTCCAAAAAACTCCAATTCACTCAGTGATTTACAATCATTAAATATGCAGTTCACATTTTTTATACCAGTCATTCTTATGTCATTAGTTAAAGTCAACTCTTCATACCTGATATTAGATTTCAAAACAGAGGAATATTTAGGGGCGGGGTTAGTTTGATTGAGTCTCATACACATTTGGAAGTGTCCTCAGGTTCAATAGTCAGATCCACCTCCTCACTCCTCCCATCATAACCAAATATGGTCACTTCTGGCACAAAAACAACCAACATGGCAACATTCAAATGTAAATCTCCTTGTGAGTCCATAAACCAACAGGTGACGTAATGTTAGCTTTGTCCATATTATATACAGTCTGTGTTTTTGATGCACACCAGGTAACATGAATTCAGGAAAAAAGGGAAACTTTAATTTCAGCACCTCTCTGTCAGAATCGCTGCATCTCTATTAAACTGTTACTGTGTTGATAAAACCTTTCAAATCCAATTTGAGTGATATGCTGATAGTTTAACATCAACTGACAGATCAGGTCCTCCATCTTCCTCCAGGGAAAACCCTTTTACTTCAGTCTGTTCACATTGTGATGTATTAAGTCATTAACAGCACTTCTGCAGCAGTACTTGCCAGAGTCAGTCCTCTGTCAGTGCTGACATCAGGTGTGTTCAGCCACAGTGCTGCAAATGACAGCAGTGGTGTGGGGAAATAGTGTCCATATTATTTGGAGGTAAAACCAAAAGGGAGGAAAGCTGCAGCGTCACTGACAATCACTGAAACTGTCTTTCTACCACTTTAATACTGAGCGGGATGTTTGTGGCCTATAGACCAATGCAACTTTATTTAAAAGGAGAAAAAAAAGAGAAGTTGTGGTTCATATTCTTGCAATGAGGTTTTATTTTTCTGAACTAAAGTTATCAAATTCAAATCCCTGCTTCATAAAAACTTTACAGCTGAATGAGTCTGTTTCTGCTTTGTTATTTCCCCCTGTATGCTCCCCATAGGTTAACATGTACTTCACCTTACAGTGCGTCTCTCCCCGTCTCCAAACTGGCTTCTAGCAGCAGCTCCTCCAGGTCCTGTCCACAGCTCACACTCACTGCACAAGCGACACAGAACAGTTTATTAAACAGCCTGTTAACACCCAAAAACCAAGTGCAAGCGACTGAAGCTCAGTGATGTCAGAGACTCACCATGCTCCATCACACAGCTGCCGGGCTTGGGGCTCTCAGTGTCGAGAAGGTGGAGGGAGAACTCGGGCTTCAGACCGTTGGGTAGAGCTGAACCGACCACCTCCCCCTCCAGTGCCTCAGCGAAGCACTCGCCCTCGTCTGCGGAGCTCTCATCAGCTGATTCCTCCTCCTCCTCCTCCTCTTCACCCGCCGAGTCTGGATTCACTTCAGCGACATCTTCAGGCCTCGTTGCTGCTGAGTCGGCACTCTCCGAGGCCTCTCCTGCTCCACCCTGAGTGACAGCTGGTGCCTGCTGATCGGTCTGGATTGAGTTAATAGGCTCTACTTCTTGTTCCCCTGCTTGCTGCTTTGGCCTCGGTTCCTCTTGGCTTGGCTCCTCTTTCTCTGTTAAACTGGGTTTTTCATTTTCTGATAAGTTGACTGGTGCTTCCAGCTCCTCCTGCTGTTTAGGTGCCTCCTCTGTTTGGTTTGGTGCCTGCGTCTCCTCTGATGCAGATGCTAGATCACTCTGTAGCTGTTCGAGGGCAGATGTTAGCAGTTGCTGCTGTGGAGGTAAACTAGTCTGAGGTTCACTCAGTTCATCTGACTGTTTACTCTCTGGGGGCATCACCTGCCTGTCATCTTCGACACGACCCTCCTCCTCCTCCTCCTCCTCCTCCTCCTCGTTTCCTTTCACACATGTAGGCTCAGGTTGGGGGATTTCACTGCTCCCTGTTTCCCCCTCAGACAGCTGACATGCTACAGCCTGCACTGATGAGGAATTTGAAGGCAGGGCTGGTGCTTGTAGACTCGGATCTGTCGTGTCTGGGTCTAAAGTTCTGCCTGTCATGTCCTCTGTGGGCTGAGCTGAGGACTGTGGCTCTGGTTTTTGGGTCTGTGCGGTGTTTAGTGCCGGTTCCAGGGGTGCTACAGGAATGTCCTCCGTCACTTTACAGTCTGTTGATGGAGCAAGTGAGCTCTCCTTCACCTCCTCCTGCGTCTGTTGCGTTTGTGTAGGTGTTTGAGCTGTGGGTGGGGACTGTGTTGGCTTCTCTGAGGCCTCTTTAGTCTGGCTGAGAGCTGCAGGTGCATTTATCTGGAGCTGCTTCTGCTCAGGCGGGCTCTCCACCCGGGTTACCATGAAAATCTTATGGCCCCTGCCCGGGCTGGAGACGGATATGCAGCGTCCTGGAGATGGAGGGGTGCCGGGAGGAGCTGCAGATTCTGTGACGGTAATGCCGGAAATGACACTTGACCCTACGGCAGGTGAGGCAGACGGGGGCGAGGACGTACAAGAGGCACTGAGGGGGGACTGAGTGACACCTGTCTGGGTTTGAGGAGCAGGCTGGTTTGAGAGAGTGGAGGAATTTGAAGTAGAAGACGACACAGTTACCACCTCTGCTTCCTCCTCATCCTCAGTGTCGGAGTCGGACTCCAGGTTTGTTTGAGGGACACTCGCCCCAGAGCTGGCTGCTGACTGGCTGCTCGTCTGTCCTTCACTTCCTGTTGTTTCCTCCTCTTTCCCCTCTTTGGGTCCCGACGCTGCTTCTTCCTCCTCTGCCTCTTCTTCCCTGGTTCCATCCTCAGTGGCGATTTCAGCCATGGAGGCCGACTGCCTCATCTTCTGCTCGGTTTCCTCCTTTTCTTTAGCTAGGATGAAATTCCTCTTGCAGCCGTTCTGGATCTCGGCCAGCAGGGCACGCTGCGTCTCAATGAAGCTCTTCACCTGAAACAATCAACATCAACAATATCAGACAGTCTGAACCTTCTGTCTCTCAGTCTGTTATGTCAATCAGAATTATTACTGTTCTTTCAAAAACAATTTTCTTAAGCAAGACTCAAAACAAAGCACCCTGCTGGTCTAGGACTGATTAAGGTCTGATGTGATTTCTCATCATCTCGCCATGCTCAGCTTCCTAATAGCTAAGTATGTATTAATGAATGTCAAAATGAATGAAAAAAATTAAACAAAATCAAAGCTGCAGGAGTCCATGAGACGTCTTCGGCTTTCTCTACCTCGTCTGTATATCCTTGCCCATTTGTTTGGATGAAAGACAAAAATCTAACGAAACATATAGACTTTCAATTTTTTAAAAAAGCAGAAAAAACACAAAAACACATCAAACATCAAAGTAGTTTTTGTAAAACAGGAGCAAACTGTAATTTTGCTGGGGATCAATTTTAACTGCAGAGCTCAAATCTGTATCACAATCATGGGACCTGATTGTTTTTAGTAGTTCTTAGCCAACAGTGGAAGTCTTTGGCTCAGTATCTCAAAGCTACATCCACCTTTGATTAAACTGAATATACTTGTTGATAATTTGAATTGTTAGTTTTGGCTTTTTCAGGAATTTTTTTGACAATAACAAAACAAAATATCACAGATTCATGGAGGTCTGCAAGAGAAAATTTAGGACGCCACCAACTGTATGTGATGCTTGTGCCGACACCCGGTGGAGGATAAATAGAAACATGTCCATGTCTGATTTGGACTACATCTAAAATCCCCTTCACCACACATCATTCCCAAACTCACAGTTTCTTTCTTGGGCTCCCGGTCCAGGTCGAGACGTAGCAGCGAGGTGTTGACCTTCAGGGCGAGCGACAGCGCCATCAGGCCACCTGTCTTGATCTCATTCTCTCGAAGGTCCAGGCGCAGCAGTCTGGGGCTCTCAGCGATGAATTCGGCCACAGCCACGGCTCCTGCACCACGAAATGACAAAATGAAGCAGCAGTCAGAAACATAGAAGTGCAACACAAACACTGCAGCAGACACACACACACACAGACACACAGACACACACACTAAATCCCACCTTCGCAGGACAGCTTGGTGGAAGCGAGGCCCAGCCTGAGCACAGAGCGGTTGGCGATCAGCCCGTCTTTCAGCTTGTGGACTCCTTCGTTACCCACTGAATTATGGCCGAGGTTCAGAGTCTCCAGGCTCTGGGTGCATGGCTGAGAGAGACAATATTAAAATGAACATTCATAATTTTTTTTTAAAATTTTAAATCCATAGCATTATTTGTAATGTAGAAACTTAACTGGCTGCACTAAATGTAAAATGACTGAACTATGTTGTTTTGTGTAGCTGTACCATCTCTCACTGTTTAGTGTGGTTTCCATTATTTAACATCATCCACACTGTATTTCATGCACAGACTATATTTCAACACTACTGTATGTGCTCATGTTGTAACCTCTGAGTTTGAATTCTAACACCAAACACATTTCCTTTCGGGTCACTGCTGGTTTTTAACAGTCAATTTAAACCTAGCAGTAAGTGCCAGACCTGCGCCTCTAATAATCACCTAAATGAGTCACTTTCATTTATTCTTTGTTTTGTTTTACTAGAAATCTCTTCCTGTTCCCAGTGTGCTGGCTTTTTCTCCTCACCCACGGTTACCACCTCACTGCATTTTGGCAACCAAGTACACAGTGGTTAATCTCCAGGGTTAGAAAGCAGCAGCCAGGACAGTCATGGGATCCTCTTTCTCAGCATGAATAGAGGTTTTTAGGCCATTTTATTGTGCGTGTCCTGCAACATCTCACAAGCCTATTTGAAAAACACCGTCAGACATATTTCTTGGAAGCTCAATGATACAGTATTAAAAAATCCAAATGCAAAAGCATCACATGTTTTCTGGTAATAAGCAGCCTGCTGTGACATAACTCCTACTAATTAATAACATGTGAGTGGTTTCAGACGTTGAGTCCTGATTATTCTTTTAAATCAGTTTCACTGTTAAGAATTGGCCTGTAATACACCCTACATGCTGTAGAAAGACCAATTTATCTGTTTCTTTGTGATGAAGGTGGCTACAGTAAAATGTTAACTTTGTGCATGAGTGACATGTTTTATAAAGGATTCAGAAAGACACAAATGAAGTGCAGTGGGATACAGTAACTGTATTAGAAGTGCAACGATTATCAATCAACACTTAATTTAAACAAGCTCATGATAAATCATAAAGCTAATAGCTAAATAAGAGCCATTTAATAATGTTGCGAGTCATAATCTGATTAGTTTATGATTAAATAGTCAGTTGCAGCCCTAAACTGTACACAAATATACACCACACAAAAACAATCATTAAAAACAATTATTAACCGTATGTTATAGTCATAGAAAATGTAATTAAATTAAATGTGTGTTTGTCACAGCTTGTCACAAATGAATAACTTTAAAAAGCTTTTGGTTCAACACAAGGAAGTATAAAAGCCACTGCAATGAGTCAGCAACAATAACTGAGTCACATAAAACAGCATCAATAAAGTGGAAATAAGGAGGATCAAGAGACAAGAGGCTGCATTATCGAGAGATTAAACAATATTATCCAGGACATGTTTGTAAATTATTCAGCGGCTCTATTAATAAGACTTTAACCGCAACAGCAGAAAAAAAGGTTTATCTTCGTCTGATGAGGCCGAGAATGTCATGACTCAGCAATCTGAATGCAAACACTGTGGCATTGAAACAATGAACCGATGGACCACAAGGAAAACTGAGCGGAAGAGATAATGACGCCATCACTCAATGACATTAAATGTGAAGAGTGACTCCAGCAGTAGATTATCTGGAACAGACTGCGGTGGAATCAAACCGAACTGAATTGTGGGAAATTGTGGGAGATTCGACAGCTCAAAATGTCAGGTGTATTAATGAGGAGCCTGCGTGGAAATGTCCAGTCAGACCGGACGTCACGGTGCCTGTTTACGCAGCACATTAATCCCCCTGCTTCACACCTGTCACTGCCAACTTCACACAAAGAAACTGGATTTGGTTTTACTAATGAAATGCAAATATGAGTCATCCATCAGACTATAAGCATAAACTTCTCAGTCTTATTTGTCCTCAACAAGATTATCCAGGTATGAAGGAGGTTGAAATGCAGCCGGGGAAATGCAAAAGTTCAAATGGAGTCTTGCATGCTGCTGCTGCTGCTGCTGCTGCTGCTGCTGCTGCTGACTCATCACACAGCTGAATGGCTTGATTAGTACCTGTAATTATTCAGGTAAAGGTTAGATTTTTAATGGGTTAACTCTATTCAGTATACAGACAAAAGTCACACCCAGTGACCGAGTTACAGTTACAACACGCACACATGGGAAAAAGCTGTGATCCAGTTGCTGAACACGAGGAAAAGTGAGATACAGAGAACAGCAGAGCTCTGTTCTGATTACTTCTCTGATAGAGTGATGAGGAGGAAATTTAATTCTGCCTCCCTGTGCGGTTTAACACACACACACACACACACACACACCTACAGAGTCAGTGTTATCCTCTTAAAGCCTCAGATAAGTGTTTGCGCCCTGGTATTATTGTCCCACTGTGTGTGTGTGTGTGTGTGTGTGTGTGTGTGTGTGTACCAGTGCAGCAGCGAGGTAGCCCATGCCGTTGTGTGTGAGCTGGTTGTTCCATAGCACCAAAGTGACGAGGCCTTTCCTCTGCTCTTTCAGTCCTTCGCACACGTAAGCCAGACCTGTGACGACAAGCACAGACAAACACGGACAGAGCTGGTATTCATCTCTATGTATTTAAATTAAAAATAGCCCCATTTTAACAAACATCATGTGAACTAAAATAAAATGTCTAATTTTAGGAAGCTTGGTGTGTTTCCAGCCACAGCCACTTTGCAATCTTCATTTTCTAGGACAAAAGGCATTTCTGTGCTGGTCACAAGAGGATGAGAGGACATCTATGACTGTAAACTACAGGAAAAAGCATGTGTCTGACACGGGGGGGAAAAAATATTGGCAGGAATGAGCACATAGAAATTACAAATTGACCACTGTGAATCACAAAAAAACAAAACTGCCCAGGCCTTAGATAGATTTTACAGCTTTTTTTTTTTTTTTTTTTA
>OOFC01015380.1:20448-37803 GCA_900323345.1 Pseudochromis fuscus
ATTTTACAGCTTTTTTTTTTTTTTTTAGACCCAGCTCACTTTTTAGGAGCTTGATTTGTGCTCAGTGCTTCATTTTAAAGTCAGCTTAGAAAGTCAAACAGGTGCATCTGCAAGTCGAGTGTACATTACACAAGCACAGGGAGACAGTACAAGTACTATAGTAATAATACAGTAAAATCCACATTAATATCACTGTACTGATCAGCAGTGGCATAAGTAATTTAAATAATCCAAACATTCTCCTAACAAGCTCAAGATGTTTAACAAGTTGTGAAGATAAAACCCATCACTGCACTGGAGTTAATGAAACTACGTTTTCTGTATTTACACAGCTGTTGCATATGTGCTTTGATTCCACTTTTTTAGTTGGTTATTATTAGCTTTAGTTTCACTTTAGTTTTTCTACATTTTTTAAAATAAATAGTTAAATGCTGTATTTGTATTACTTACCGTCCTAACAGAGATCAGTAAACTCTCATCTGATTTTGGGAAAATCTCCTGAGGTGCATGTACAACAAGTAAAATGAGCCCATAAACATTTATGCGTTAGTGCTCCATCACTGCTGCATACCAGAGTCTAGGATGTGGTTGTTGCGCAGGTCCAGGATCTGAATGTTGTAGTTGAACTTGAGCAAGTTGCCCAGTTGAGCCGAGTCCTGCAGGCCGTTGAGCTTGTTGTCTGCCAGGTACAACTCTCGCAGGTTCATGTTCATCTTCAGGGCCGTAGCTGAGCAGAGAAACGAAAGATACATGAGAAGTGGTTGAAGAAAAAGTCACACAGGAATAATTTCAGGGGTTATATTTTGAATCAGATGAAAGCTTTCATTGAAGCCTTGTACATCCTCCTCAGTCTCCACGCCCTCTGTTTTCTGTCTTACCCAGTAACATGAGCGGTCTCCCAGAAAGGCCTGCGTTCTCCAGGTGGAGGACAGCCAGGCTGCCACTGATCCTGAGGGCTCGTGCTACAAAGGGAGCCGAGTGGTCCAGCAGAGGAGTGTTGCGGGCGTCAAGATACTGCAGAGAGCTCGTCTGAGGGGGAAACACAGAGCGGTACAAATGATTTGATATGCACAGGTACAGATTTGTTTTCTTCAAGTGTCCTACAACTTCTGGTGCCCCTCAAAGACACCGAACCACCTTGAAGGCCACATGACAAACCCTCAGTGGTTTACAAGACCAAACGAACTACATTTCATCCAAATTATGTTATACTGGATAGAGAGTCCTCTGTCTCAACTACCAAGCATCTCCTATTTAATCTCCATATTAAATAACCAGCATCTTATCACAAATTAGGATTCTTCAATTGCATCTTGTCAAACAAACACTTCTTTATGTCTCTGTGTGAAAGGCAGTAAAATACAAAATGAAATTCATCTTTAACAAAATCAAGATCACAGAAAACAGAAGAACATAGCTCTTCAGCAACATCTTTCTATCTGCAACCTCAAAATCTAATTTCATACATGCTTACCTTTGGCCAACATTTTTCTTATGGGCTCTGAATGTTACGAGCTATGCATGTATTTACATCGCATTTACTATTCCTTATTCCTTCCACCTGTTCATCCTCCATGCCTCCCACTCGGTCCTCAGTTGGAGGCCTTTAATCTTTATTCCCAAAACAATACCTGTGGTTATAGTTGCATTATTCATCATCCTCAAAAGAGCAAATATGACAAACATACAGCCCAAATGCAGGCAATACAGTGCAGCTCTTTTGTTTGTTAAAACCAAGGCTTCGTCTTAGGGATTCAAGGGCATGCACTCGTCAGAGAATGAGTTAATTAAGATCGATCTGCTTTGCTGAAATGAGCTACGACTTCTTATTGACAAGCTACGACACAAGCAACCTCCAGTCTGAAATATGTGTGGTGTCTCCGGGCAGTTCTTCATTAATCATCAGACACTCGATGTAATGTCGACAGGAGGAATGCCGTTTGGTACAAACACTGATCAGATGAAAAATGAGCTTCTCACACAGTCACAGTTGTGGTTACAGTCACACTCATAAAATTTCGTGCACAATTAATTTGTCGTTACTAACGGTGATTAAGAATGTGTCGTTTTTACCCTCTGGGATGGAAGTAATGACCCAAAAGAAAAAAGAATAAATAAATAAGTAGACGACAATGTTAATAATAAGCACCGCAAAGTAATTTGTGGCTTTGGGAACAAATTAGTGTTGTTTACTGTGGTACAGTGTCAGGATGAACTACACCACCCAAAACTACACAATCTAGGAGCCCAATATACAAGTGCAATCAACAGCTTTTGCATTAAGTGTTTATTTACTCCATTTTGTTTGGAGATGTTTTTTGCCCGTACCGTTTTACACGTCACAGCATTATACAAAACCACCTGCTTCTGTAGAGAGGTTTTATCATCTCTATTGTCTGACTAAAGAAACAGCAGCTGTTTATATCCATCAGTTTTCTCACACACTGTCGATGCATTAATGTGTTTAGCTGGCCACCCATTTGTATTCTTAACAGCAGAATGAGGATGACTGACGTCAAGGAGTGAGTGAGCAAGCAAAGAGTGACCCTAATGTGTGAGCGCTGAAAGGAGGCAGCAGCAGCAGCAGCACAGTGCGACACCAAAGATAAGAAACTGTGGAAAGATCCTGGCGTCTTTTTACCTCCAGACACAAAGCAACAATTACAAAAGTAGAGAAAAGCCATGAGACATATTGGTAACTACACAGTGTCTCCAGTATTCAACACCAAAGTGACAAAAACAAAGCCTCAGAGTTTTGCACTGCTACTGTCTCTTTAGCTGATGCTGGCTTTAATTCATCTTTTCTCGCATGTATCTCGCATTTAATGTTTTTGCATGTGTGACAGAGCTATTCTATCATCGCACTTCTTTCAACATAATAGTTATAGTTTGTCATTAACTACTTTTTTATTCTGTAAATCTCTGTTGTGGTTCAGTGTGTTTATTTAGATTATTTTGCTCTGATGTGGTTTTGTATTCGATACTCCTGATGTGAAATGTTTAAAATCAGTGAAAAAGACTAATGTGTTTTCACTCTTGTCTCTCGGGTTGGTGTTTTTTCAGATCCATAAATACATTGAATCCAATCCTACCCCCCCTTCTGTTGTTTCCCTCTACAGACTGTTGTTGGCAGACAGTGTATGGGAGGATGATCTCTCACCTTTCTCATCATGTGAGCGGCGGCCTGCCATCCTCGTGTGCCAATGTGCTTGTTGAAGGAGATGTTCAGATGTGTGGCTGACTCATAGTACTCGATCATGTCGAACAGAGCCGATGCACCCTGAGAAAACACAGTGAGAGAGACAGAAGCAGAAGAAGAGAGGAGTAGAAACACATGAGTCAAGATTAAACACATCTCACATTTGGTCACAGTGTCAAAAAAACAGAAAGAGCTACAGAGTGGAGCAGCTGTTGTTGCCACGGCAACTGTCCCTGAGGACAGGTGAGAACAGCACAGGTGTTTCCATGAGGGCCTCAGGTGTGAGTGGAGAGACTACAGCTGGAAAGACAAGTTCATGTGTTTGTGCGAATGTTTACTGTTGCAAAAAGAAAGTGATGAGTCAGCAGGACTCAGAATCACCACTGACACAGCTCCGAACTTCCACATATAAAACTGATTTGTTTTAGTGGGAGAACAAGTGTTCAGATAATTTAACCAAGTAAAAGTGATTAGACCACAATATAAAAATAATCAATTACAAGTACAAGTACAAAATTTAGAACCATCATCAGCAAAATGTACTTGTTCTGCAATAAAACTTCTCCGGACTGATGTATTATTCTATATTACATGATAGACTGTTAATGCAGATTCATCAGTGTGTAAGGAGCATTTTTAACACAGTAACTGGTTGAGGTGGAGCTAGTTTTCAATATCAACCACTGGTACTTTAGTCCAGTGCTTCGTGATTTAGGAGGGTTTTTTTGGCCGTATCTTTATTCAAATAAACATGCCATGGAAATATTAAAAATAAAAATCTCTTCAGTAACAGTCCTGACAACTCCTGACATATGAAACATAACAAAACACCTCTGACCAGACTTGGTTTTAATATGTTTTAAGGTAAAATATTAATCTTAATAGTAACTATAAGCTTTTAAGTAAATATATTTCAGTTGGAGGTAAAAAAAAATATTTGGTCTTAACTGCAGTGCAACAGAAATATAGAAAAGCAGAAAATGTAAACACTATAATAAAATACAAGTACTATATGTTTATTATTTGAGTCAATTAACTGCTACGTAATTTGTTCTGTTCATCATTATTTCCCAGACCCTTGGTGCCATATTAAAAGTTCTTTCTGTCTGATCAGTAGTCAAACAACCAGAATATGAAACACAGCAAATTTTCATATTTAAATTATTGATATAAAAGACATTTCTGTTAGAAAGGTAGAATATCAAAAAACGTGATGTCTTACATCCAAAACTGTGAGTGGTGAGAAGATCCAGGACTACAGGGAAATGTCAGGTGATGCAGAATAAAGTCCAAGAGCACTCATGTGATCAGAGTGTTTTAATCTCCTTTTGGTTTTGGAAGCGGTGTGGGCGTTCATCTACTTTCACCTATTACTGATATACTGACCATATATAAACGTTGACGATGACACTGGAGCAGAGATAGATGGCTGCTATTATTTTGTTTCTATGTATTCTTATTAATTTAGCTTCAAACCATAACTAATGTTGCTGGTCTGTGAATGTGCCTCATGTCTTTCACTAAGTAACAATTAAAACCATAAAAATAAGATTTGCTTGTTTCCAACCAGTTGCTCGACGGGATCCAGATTACACTGCGACTGTTTGGGTTTATCCTCTTCTGAGGCCGATGAAAAGTAACAAAATCAGACAGTCTACTGCAAAACATCTCTCTCTCCCCCTCCCCCTGTGTGTGTGTGTGTGTGTGTGTATGTGTGTGTAGACTCGGAGACATTACTGAGTACACACCAGTGTGTTTATCTACAGGGTGGGGGAAGATGAGTCACATTCAGTCCAATAAAAAAACCAGCCTGCTCCTCGTGCCTGCTCCTCCACGGGCTTCTTAAAACATCTCTCCAAAACTATTTTCCCCTTTCACCTTCCTGTATCAATCCCAATGAGGCACCATCGCTGCAGATATGAAGCCTCTGCCAAATCAAGCCATGCTCTGTGTACCTCTCAAAACCACTTCAACAACAAATCCGTCCACTCCCCCATTCGATTCCCATTCTATCCCCACCATCCTCTAATCTCAGCTCCACCAGCAGCACTTCCTCAATATTTTCTCCTTTCAAAGTCTCATTTCAGCTGAACCCAAGACGAGACACTTCCCTCAGACTGAGGGCTGCTCTCTGGTGACTCAGCCACTGACTCATTCAGCCACTTCATTCACATTTCCAGGGCAGCGCACATACGTACATCACTCTGCATTTGTTGGATTTGTAAAGCTTGTATTTTCTACAACAATGATTTGTTAAAAAAATTCAGCATCATTCAGGAACGCATGCAATTCTTCCTTATATTTAAATAAGAAATCCTGAATTGCTTCTCATAATGTACACCAGGATTTCAGGCTGTTGTGTTTTTACATAATGACTTTATCTCTAACGATTCAGGCTCTACTTTTCTTTTTTTCAGAGGAGTGCGTCCCTAGATTGCATAGAGTTCATGAAGGATGAAGGAGCTGTTTAAATTTCCTTGCATGATAAACACAAAACACTACAATCTGTATATCTGCAAACACAGTCCAGACTTCACTTTCCTTGATGTTGTGTACTGTGTCTTATTGTCTCAGGTGATGCAAAATTACACAACAAAATGTTCCTGGAAACAACTCAGTAAAAATCTGTTCCACTCGAGTGGAATTTGGGAGCTGACCTAGATGTGGTGACACATTTGTCACCGTTACCCTCTGGTGGGTGGGAAGTGAAGCCTTTAAGCAGCGTGAGGGAACGCCCCACACACAACGCAGGTCAGTCTCAGAGATGACACAGGTAAACACTCTGATGACCCATTTCTGCAAGTGTGTCTCAAATAGGTCAAAGGAAACCATATGTGGCACATGAAGCATGTACAGAGAGTGAGAGCAGCACCTGATTTCTTTAAGTGACTCATAATGCACACATTATTTTGCTTATTAAGCCTTTAATATAGTGAATTAAGGTTTATGTAAAGACAGAATTTTCTGATCATGAAAGCAACCAATATTATACAAAAATATCATATTAGTGTTTTAACCAGCTAAAACAAATATTCACAGTATAATTGTAAAAAAAAAATGTGTACACTTTGTATTTATTTTGTGGATCAGATGAGAGGATGGATTTATTCTTTTATTGTGCCATTTTCTGTCTCTTCAAATAAAAAAAAAAGAAATAAAGTGACTCCACCTCTTCTACTTGTTGTTCTTTACAGAGCTGATAGCCACACTGTGATATGAATCCCTGATCATTTCTGGTAGTCTTGAAAAGTTTGTATCTGTAGCTTTAATGAAATAAAACAAAAACTTTATGTACAACTGGGGTCTGGAATTAAAACATCTTCTTGGTTGTGCTCACACGGTCGGATTAGATCTCACTATGCAAAATTATTAAGTCCAGGCTGACTGAAGCAACGCCACAAATATACATCATTAATGTCTAAGTCGTTTCTTTGCAAGGGAAAACTTGCTGGCTTCTTCTACCACTTGTAGTTTTTGTTGTGCTTGCTGAAACTGGCGTTTAAACTAGTTGGACTGATGTTTTCCATAAGCACCAACTACATTTATGTTACTGCTAAGATCCAGTCACGTGGAAGTGCATCTTCACGAAGGCGCACATAGAAACCAAATGGGGACAAACTTTTAAAGAATTTACATAGCTTTAATTTGTCTAATTTATTAGACTGCATCCCTAACTAACTGTCTGCAAACACATTGAAAACTGCCCAAATATTCTCAAGTGTCTCCAAGGACAGGATGATAATTAACAGACTTCCGACAAACGTGCTGAAAAACAGCAGGAGACCGGGGTCTGAATTAATTCTGCGGTCAATGTGTGAAAGTACAGACACGACTTTGCCAGACAGGAACAAAATAACGAGCAGTGATGAAAGTAAACCTTCCAGTCCTAAAGACACTCATCTGGTGTGACTCTGGCTGAAAGCAGAGCGTGTGTCTGCGTGATACACTGCCGTACAGTGTGTCTGAAGCAGGAAGTGGTCAGGACCAGTGTCCCTGTGCTCCACACTGCAGCACTGTCTGTCTCTGCATGTCTACAGCCCAAACATCCCAAATGGTGTTTACACAAGTGGACATCTGGGGTAATCAGAAAACCCATGACAAACAGTCCATATCCTGCCAGAGCGGTAACAGTGGGAACCATGACCAGACTGGAGCTGGATGTAGAAACAGGGAAACGAGGTGAACAATGACTGTGGTTACCAAGGTAACTTACATCTTCATCCAGGTTGGTCTGCTCCAGGTCGATCACTTTAAACTGAACTCTCTTCAAAATCTCCTCCAGGGACTCGCATGCTTTGTAGTCCAGCTTCTCACCTAAAGACACACACACACATTTGGTTAATTTACTATTAAGTAAAGGAAATCTTACTGACTCATCAAGTGTAAAAAATCATGTGTGACCATTGTGATGTATTTTGGTGCTTACCTTTTAGATCTAAGCATTCATTTCGCTGTGTCAGATCTTTCAGTTCCTAAAGAAACAAAAGCAGCAGAGTCAGGAAGAGCTGACTTTGTATTTCCCCACTGAGGCAAACTTTGATTTTCACATGTTGAAACTTTCACATCACACAGAAGGCAATTCAATAAATCAGTAGTGGGAACAAAACACAGATCTTTAGCAAATTAAGCCAAACACTAGAGTATCAGAGAGTGTGTTTTGGAACTAGCAACTCTGATAAGAAACATAATGACTAAAAGCAATTCGTAATACCACTTTTCCAATATGGGTGGGAAGCATTGATGACATACAGCTCTACCTTTAACAGCATCGCTAAATAGAAAACAATACATTCCCTATAGCTGCTTC
Source organism: Pseudochromis fuscus (assembly GCA_900323345.1). Lineage (NCBI taxonomy): Eukaryota > Metazoa > Chordata > Actinopteri > Pseudochromidae > Pseudochromis > Pseudochromis fuscus. The sequence goes on from OOFC01015380.1 coordinate 28,455, forward strand.
ACACTGACAGGCTTCATTTGATTTCTTAGTAGAAAACTTTTATTATAAAGCAGAAGAAAAACTTTGGGTTGCATCAGCAGTAATTCTGCACAGTAGCAGGGTCCAGTAGACTGAAAAAAAAACTGCAGATATCTAAAGTACGAACAGGCCCATAGGAGGGACACTAACCTCCAAACTAGAGGTTCATCAGGAAACTACAAAAGAACTGAAAGATGGACACAAAAAACCCCAAAACAAAACAAAACCCATGAACATGAACTAAAGGTTGATGCATGTGTTCACATCTAATCATGCAGCTTAAATATAACCTGACTGCTAACATGTACAGCTTTTAATGTGTGTTCTCATCTTCACAGCCTCACAGAGAGAAAGGTGGGAAACTGTTTAACCTGTTGTCCTGGTAAAACACTCAACCACCCACACAAACATGACAACATACAGAGTGCTGCCCTGAAAACTATGTAGCAGCAAATCCCTCTCTCCTGCTGACTGCCCGGCCCATTCAGCATGAACTCCATAACCCCATGCCCTCCTGCCTCACTGCCATTAATAATGTGTGTATGGCTGAATGTAATGATGCTGTTTTAGTTGAACTGAGAGTTTGTGGCTTCTCGCATGACTCAACAGGTCCAAAAAAACATGATTCTGTTATGTGATAAATGCCACATCTAAAGATCTGTATTGTTATCACACCAAACTTTGACACACAATGATGTGGGAGGAGATAACTGTGGCAAAGATATGATAAACAAGATTTGTTAAATAAAAAGAGCTGGATGTTGTTCAGCACCCGTCAGGTGTTGACTGTGTAAACACAAGCAAACACTCACAGTTGGGGCAATTTAACAGCAAGTCAATCTTCACCTACAATTATCGTGGGCACCTGTCAGTGAGGATGACTTTATCAGTGTAAATTTCTCTGAGGCAGAGCTGCCAGAACCAAAAATAGTGCATGACGCACAATGAGTCTCTGGATGAGTGGTGGTATGGGTGTGTGTGTGTTGTGGGTGGACTACAGTGAACTACTGTTTCAATTTCTGAACTTGCTCTTTCAATTACTGTGGTGACTTTTGCAAAATTGTCCATGTATTTTACATGTGTTATATATAGATTCACGTTTAAGAAAATTTTAACAAACCCAATTTCAGACAGAGATGTGTGTGTGTGTGTGTGTGTGTGTGTGCGTGCGTGCATGCAAGTATGTATGTATGTATGTATGTACGTACAGTACAGGCCAAAGGTTTGGACACACCTTCTCATTCAATGTTTTATCTTTATTTTAATGACTTTACATTGTAGATTTTCACTGAAGGCATCAAAACAATGAATGAACACACGTGGAGTTAAGTACTTAACTAAAAAAGATGAAATAACTGAAAACATGTTTTATATTCTAGTTTCTTCAAACTAGCCACTGTTTGCTCTGATTACTACTTTGCAAACTCTTTGCATTCTCTCCATGAGCTTCAAGAGGTCGTCACCTGAAATGGTTTCCACTTCACAGCTGTGACTTATCAGGGTTGATTAGTGGAAATTCTTGCTTTATCAATGGGGTTGGGACCATCAGTTGTGTTGTGCAGAAGTCAGGTTAAGCCCTATTGGACAACTGTTAAAATACATATTATGACAAGAACCAATCAGCTAACTAAAGAAAAACAAGTGACCATCATTACTTTACTTTACTCTACAATGTAGATAATCATGAAAATAAAGACAACGCATTGAATGAGAAGGTGTGTCCAGACTTTTGGCCTGTACTGTATGTATGTATGCATGTATATAAAAACCCATCCTGTGGCCTCCACCTCTTTCTAAATGGAGTGGTTACAAGGTCTTAAGGTTGATTTGAGTCATGTCACAAAAATACATTAAAGGTATGGGAGTGAAAATTACTGCTTTTCATGTCCAGTTTAAAATTAACTACAGAAAGTATGTTATGTCAACTGATAGCAAACAGTGTTAGTGCTTTCCAATAAATACTTACTTAACATACAATTTTTTTTTACAGTGCAGATGAAAATATAACCACCTTTGTGGCAGTAATAATGCAGTAACCTTTTTGCTTTGAACCACTCTGACACGGTTTGAAGTTTCAAAATAAGGCTCCACACTACAATATGACAAATTAAAAGAAATAACCATGCCTAAAATAGAGACCTGTTATCTTGTGCAGCCGAGTTAAATAAAGGCCCCAGCCTCTATTTGAGGGATCACAACATTGAGGTGGCTAATATGAGCAAACAGCACCGATGCAAGCCGACCGCTACTGTGGCTTTTTTATTGATCTATGTTAAGTGACCTGAAAATGCATCACAATCTGAATAGGAATGCCTACATATGCCAGAGTCACAACATTTCCGGCCTTTACATCCCTTCAGCACACAGCTCAGTGGTCACTGAGGGATTATGTGATACTAAGGGTGGTCGGCTGGTCCAGTAAATTGGGACACAGGTGCCTGCACAGCACGTGTTGGTGTACACAGACAGAATTAGCAAAGCATTTACTATATATTCCTCCCAGAATTTGACAAATTTGTCCCAAATGTACAGACCCAGACTTCATGTTTCAGCAAGCGTGCACCCTGGCTGCTTGTGAGACATTGCATAATAGGGGAACCACTCGTCCCCGGGGGAATTGCAGCAGCAGAAATGTGACACAAGGCTACCAAGTGTCCAGGTTTTAAGGCTGTGGTGGGAGTTACTGCAGAACAGGCATTCAACAAGCAGTTGCTAAATAGTGACCCTTATAAACTCACAGACACACAAACAACTGGCCAGAAATGTACACAACCTGTAGGGCCCCTGGCAAGGTGCCACGTGTGCAATCCAGTCAGACTTCATAAAGAAAGCATTTAGAGCGATAGAGGAAAAAAAAAAACCTAAATGGCTGACTACCTCCTGCTAACCTCCCTCCTCCCTCACTGACCGGCCATTTGGTCTGTTTATGTGCCTGGTTACTGCAAGGATGACTAAGCAGAAATGAGAGTGGACCAACAGACCACAGTGGTGTGGAGGGATGGACACAGGCCAGACACCCCAAACATAAGGAATCACAAAAAAGCAGAACACGAGGGAAGGACGGACGGGAGAAGGTGAGACATCTCAGGGACGACCACAAATCCCAGTTCAGTCCACTGCTAGTGGAAATGTACCTGGTCCATGAGACTAAATGAAGCTTACAGCACCAGCTTAGCACGTTGATGTGCATTTCCACAAGTAGCTGAGATGTTAACCCAACCTCTTTTTCTCTCAGCTGACCACCGGGCATACGGGGATTTCTTTGCAGAGTCTCCTGAATCACAAATGTGTTTCTACCTGGGGCTTCGCTCTCCATCATCGCCATCACACGCAAACCTGCAGGTACGAATGTGCAAAGCTCCAGCGGAGAGGCCCACTGAAGGGTTTATGGTGTGTGCACTACAGTGACAGAACAAACAGGAGAAAGTGCTAATGTGTCCCTGCTGCAAGGCGTAGCACTGCCAACTCTTACTTCAGTCTGGGCTATGGTGACGGGATGTTCTTACATAAAGGCGGGACACAGGCACCCATATGTTTGCATATGCACAGTTCTCAAGCATCAGATCCACAATTAAAATGTTCAGTGATGGCTCGGGCTAATTTATCTAAACAAAAGAAAGCTCCAGGTCCATATTTCAACAGTCCATTCCTCCCTCTGACACCTTCACATGAAATATATCGCTTTCTATCACATACTCTGCAGTCGTTTTAATGCCAGAACAACAGTGGGAGTGTTGCCACCCACAGGCAGTGGAAATATTGTCAGTCTTTGTTAAAAACTGACAGTTGCATGTTCAGTTTTATTATCTACAGAAAAGACAAATACCGCTCATCTTTTCCCTCAACAGGGCTGCAAAGAAACAAAATCACTGTTAAAAAAAACTCTCTTTAGAAGCATAATGGTAAATGGTAAATCAACTGCACTTATAAAGCATCTTTTTACTTTAGGTTTAGAAAGTGTTTTACAAATGTCATTGCCATTCATACACCAATAAAAACAGAACTTTGACATGTGCACAACTGGAGTCAGGGATCGAACCACAGACCGTATAATCTGTGGGTAACCCATCTTGTAAAGGAGGCTAATTTTTTTCACTTTCCCTTATTTGCCTATTTATTCATATTTCCTCTGTCCTATCCATGAAAAAAAAGGCCATCTGACCTTTATTGGGAACAACTCCCACATAAGGAAACATCTGAACCTTGCAACAACAAATCAAGCATGTGCATCAGTTCACATACAAGAGGCACGAGGTTGGGAGAAATATAAAAACAAACAGCCCTGAGGCTTCCCCCCACTGGATTTGAAGAACTGCTTATATAGAAGGATTATGGGACACATGACTGTGCTGGCTAACCCACAAGAGACGGCAGGAAAAAAAAACTCTGGCTGCCTGTTGGGAGCAACAACTGGGCCTACTGAAAAATCACCCAGCTCTACAGGATGCTACTACCACAGCATTTGTCCAGAGTCATGCCACGACGCATCAAGCTATGCCCTCAAACCACATTAAGCGGCTTTTGAAGTATTTTCACAACCAGAAGAAAAGGTTCAGGATGTAATTCTTGGAACTAAATTTTGTTGAACCTCACGAAACAGGAACCATCACAATTACAAAGGACTGCTGGGTGGAGATACAGGGACTTCCTCACAGTTCACAGGCTGCTTGTCCAGCTCCTGCAGGCACCATGTTAGTTTCAGTTGTTGTATTATGCAGCCTTATGATATATAGAGTTATTTTTACCCTGGTGGTTTCAACATGCACAGCAAAAACAGTTGATCACTCTCAAAAGACTTCTTGTTCTCATGTACATCAGTGAAGAATCACTCTCTATGCTGCTTGGACCGTTTCATTCAGTAGTGCTGTGTGGTGATGCCACATAAATCCTCTTACATATCAGGGCTACAAATTATATTCATTATTTCAGTTTAAAAATTCTCATCCTGCTCATGTGGTTAAATGTGTGCTATCACATGGTCACTTCAAAACACCAATGTCTGCAAATGACAAGGATGTCAGCACAGGAGAATTGACCACATCAAATTGGAGAGAAAATCAGGGAAAAACGCAGGAGCTCTGCCTGCTTAGGTTGTGATGGCTTTCCACTCTGCCAAGAGATTTAGGAGGGGATTATGACGTTCCACTCGAGGTGGCAAATAAAATTATTTCAAGTTGAAACGGGCCCTCTCATTCATCTCCTTTTCTCTGACATCAGTGGATGAAAGTAACATTTTCCTTTTGCAACATCAGACAAATAGAGTTACAAAACGGCTCCAACCATGCAAAAAAAGGGACAATTATATAAAAAGCGAAGTATTGCCAGTTTTTGGCTGGCAGCACATACAACACTGTGTCTGTTTGTTTTAACTTGAGCCTTACCTGTATCTGTTTGAGCACTTTGGGTATAGGTTTGCAGTTGAGTTTCTGACAGGCCTGTTTATAGGAAGAGAGGATCTCCTCCACCGTCACATTCTGGGCTGAAAAACACAAGAGATTCAAAAGGTTAGGATTGTTTTCTTTGTTCAGGGTTTATTTGTCCACATCTGTCATTTTCTAGGAGGTAAATACAAATTCAAAACACACAAAAGAATCAGACCGAGTGAAGAACTGAATGAAGTGATCAAGTAAGTCCTGATCATGTTTCCCCCTGCATCTTTAATTACTCATATTTGTTGGTAAGCATTTTAAACATATTCATTTTCAACATATTACAGCTACACACAATTACATGCATTGAAACTGGTAATACAACCACGGTGACATTTGATATAACATGTCAGGAAGCTCGAGTCTCATCCCCAGCAACACTAAAATTCAAACACACCCCTTTAAGAGGTGTGTGCAGTTGGAAAATGTAAAAGTGGCTCTGCTAATGTTGCTGGCTGGAATATGTTGTCATATCATTAAGTAAACTGATGCCTATTAATTTTGCTTCTGACAGCCACCACTGGAAAATAAACAGAAAAAAAAGCCTCTGGACTAAATTTATACACGTGGCTCAATCTGATCCTGCAGATCAACTCAGGATTTCCCTTCATGACTCAAAATCATCGACATGGTGAGGTCTTTGAGTGTGACACGCGCACACACACACACACACACTCAAAAACTAGCTTTGTTTAATGTGGCCTGTTTGTGTTTCTGCCTTGGGGAGCACTCTCCTGACAGAGAGGATCAGAAACTGTAACCCCCTTTAAGGGCTCCCCTACTTAAGTCAGCAAAAAGGAGGTATTGTTCTTGGTTTGTGTGCGGGTCAGCCGCCGTTGCCATCCCAGACTCTAGCAGGGGCTAACTCCAGTCAGATGACTGGGCAACATTCACACCCACTGTTCCGGCTGAGAGCCTCAGCTGAGAGATGAAGTGAGGCACTCAAGCAGAGAAAGACAGAGAAGTAATGACGGAAACAAAAGGTGAAAAAAAATACATGAATGACCACAAATATATTTAGAAAAGGTCAGGACATGAAATCACAATAGCAGGATGACGTGTCATGAACCTGAATCACATACCTATCCAAACCTATGTATCTGTTCCAAATACCTCTCTACAGTCACACTGCTGCTCTGTCTGTGTGTGAATCTCACTTTTGCTGAAGTCAGCATTTTGATTTGTCGCACCAAGGTGACAACTTGTTTGCCTCACTGTTCAGTTGCCTCCACCCCGAGTCTCCTTCACCTCCCACAGTGTCCGCCATCACTCGCACTCTCAAGTTCATCACCCTGCTAGCAGTGATGGAGCACAGGGCATTACTAGCCTGCAGTGTAGCTGCACCCATAGCACAGAGATCTGCACAGTCAGACTGGAGCTGAAACATACTACTACCGACCAACGCTACAGTCGGTCAGTTGGAGGTAATGATTGGTGGATATGTGTGCGTGCTTGTGTGTGTGTGTGTGTGTGTGTGTGTGTGTGTGTGTGTGTGAGACAAAATGAAAGAGCAAATCAAGACTATATGAATGTGTATTGTGAATGACCACAACAAATCTTGTCCATGTGTGCAGATGAGACCAAAGAGTCACCACAACTGATCCTGGAGCAGGCCTCCATACACATACACACACTCTGACAATTTGCTGGATGCACAAAACACTCTCTGCTCAAAAGCAGAAACATACCTGATTACTTCATCCGATTTACATCACTTTGTTTAATAAATATCCACCATGGGGAAATGACCTCCATAAACACAAGCCTTTAACAGTTTGCTATAAAAGGTCACACACTCTCAATTAATCAATGGTTTACATATAAATACCTCAGTAGTCTTTATGAAAATAACAGAAAATCAGCACAATCACACACAATTTTGAGACTTGCTGAATTATTTATGGTGTTAGTTTAACAAACAAGGGATGAGTAATTATTATGTAAGCATGGACCATCTTCCATCTGTTTCAAGTCTGTTTTTGTGCCTAATAGAAATGTTTGTTTTCTTTGGCTCTGTAGTCCTCATCACTGTTAACTCTATCCTATACGCCTCATGGAAAGTCATAATGTTCATGCCATCTCGCCCTCAGTTCTGTCCTCCACTGTGCAGGGCCCTCAACAAATATGAATCACCAGTGCTGTACCAAGGACGAGAACCCTCATCTGGTTTCAGACCTATGACTGTAGCCGGTTTTGTGCGTTGACCACGTGACCAAGTCGGTGGTTTTGATGCCTGGAATTGAATCCTCCATCTTTGAGGTGGAACATGTCAACGTCACTTCTGTTCAACTAATGTGCGCTTAACAAATTTCCTCACTCTAATTACTGCTGTACAATATAGTCAGCAACCACATGCTGCACAAGCCTGCTGTTAAAAACAGGACAGAATCCATGTTTGTACGAGGACGGCCTCTCATTACCTTCTAATCTGTCCAACTAACTCTCCATCCAAACCGTCATACTCTTGTGAGGTTGTGGTGAAGCACACATGCGCATCACTAATGAGTGTGCTGCACTGCATTAATTACACTGTCTCTCTGTTTTTAAATGAGAAATGGGTGTATAAATGGTTTTATGCATGCACTGCAAGGATATTAATTTGTACATTTTGCTTTGAGAATAAAACATAAATGCTGCAATTCATCCTAATTAATTAATGTGACGGCTTGAATATCTCAAGTCACAACAATAGAAACCGTAACATTTTCTGAAATAGTAGAAAAACATGCTGCAGATTGAATAAAACACTTGATTAAACTGAGCAAAAATGATTAACAATGCTTTTCCTTGTCTAAATCCCTTAAGGGCTTGGTGTAGGATATCTGAACAACAGACATTTTCACATCAGCTTGGTCACGCAGTTTGGGCTGGACACGCAGGCCTCGCGGACAAGGACACGTCACATGAATCCCTGTGTCTACCCTAAAACAGAAAGTTATGCTGACAATAAGGCATAATCCTGTGTGTGGCCCTTCTGTCACAGCAGTAACATCTGAACACAAGTGGTCAGCAGGAGGGTTTGGAGATGCATGGTAAATACAGGTGTAATCACAGATGTGTCTGGGCTGTAAAAACAAACGAACCATCCAACTGCAGCCTCCTGTCTCTTCTTGAATGGGAGAGTCCTAAGGCTGTTTTAACTGCATCTATTAAACCGGATGATTAATACAACAGAAATAGTAAAAAGGAAAATATCTTTGAATAGTTTTATTAATAATCAATTTGTTTGCTAACACAGTACCACTCAAAAACCCCTCCCACTCCTTCAAAAAGGTCTAGTGGACTGAGCTAAGCTCTTCTTTCCTATTAAATGACACATGTAACTACTTGACCAATGAGATTTTGGTCGGACAAGAGCACATCGACCAACTGACTGGATTTTAAAAATCGTTTAATCAACTTTACTGCTGATGTTAACCTGCTAGAAGTAAATCAGCGTCTGCTGCCGCCATATTGTTTACTGCAGCTGAATGTTACTAGGGCTGAACGATTTTGGAAAATAATCTAATTGCGATTTTTTTCTCTCAATATTGCGATTGCGATTTAAGGTGCGATTATTTTTCAAGGTCCTCTTCTCACATATTTTACAACAAACATAACTAATAAATCAATCTGTATTATAATAAACCATATCAGATTTAGTACATATAAATGTTCTTCCTTATAGGCTAGGCTTATGTTAAGATAAAGGCAAATGAAGCATGAATTAATATGAAAGATGGTTTATTTGTCTACTTTAATTACAACTGTAAACTTACTAAATACATGAGTATATAGGTCTGTGATAAATCACACAAAATAAACAATTATTATTACAACAATAGTGCAAGCCAATATGTGGCTTTACCACTTCAACATGTCCAACTGTTCATGGAAAGGTTGACTGCACTTCTTAAGCACTG
>OOFC01015381.1:9104-20430 GCA_900323345.1 Pseudochromis fuscus
ATGTGTGAGGAGTGGGGGATCGGAGGAGGACTCGCAAACCAAACATCTTTACATCAGAGAGAAACCAGCAGAACCACCTGTTCATAACAAACCAGTCATACAATATCAGGAAGAGACCCCTCCTGAAGAACAAAAGCCAAGTTTTTCTTATACAGACTCACACCCTTCATTGTTGCACTGCATGTAATTTTACCTCTGACAACATCTGAAATGAAACCTTAAGACTGATCCTTGGACTTTCACCCCGATCTGAACTATGTTACAATGATCCATAGTGAGCACTGTAGAGGCTGGTATACAGCACCCTTCACTGTGTTTGACAGCTCCCTCTTCTTTACGCAAAGAGCCACAAGAGGCTGTGGTTTGAAGTAATTTCAGAACTGTCAGGATTTTTAGGCCTCTTCACATACTGTTTTATTTCACTCCATACAAATAGCAAAAAGACTTTGGCATTACTGGCAACTTAAATGTTGTTTTAAAGCTGTTAAATATACCAAACTCTGAAGAGCACATTAACATAATGGTTGCTAAGTGATGGAAAAAAACTACCACATTAGCAACAAAACACTGAAACAAAAATTTCTTTAAACACACTCTGACTGATGGGTGTCATCACAGGAAGCGAACTACCATCAGATCCACCCCCTCACTCCTCCACAGCTCCACCCTCTCATCCAAGATGGCAATGACCAAATGCCAAACTCTACTCTACAAATCATACAGTGTGATACCCACACTCTTGATAGTCAAAGGGATTTTAAGGTAGGAAGTAAACAATTTCTATGCACTCAGCTATGAAACTAAATGTTCATATCCACTATATAAACAGCATTATGAAGCAGTAATCACAGAAAGTGATGTCAGCAGAGTGTGAATTAATTTGTTTCACATTTTAGTCACATTAGTCAAGCGAATGGAAATTGTTGTGTTACCTTGAGCCACTCCTCGGCCTGCTCTTTGCTCTGCACAGCCAGCACCAGGGCGTCCGCCCCCTGGTGGACAATCCTTAGCTCATGCTTCTTCTTCTTGCCATCTTTGGGGATGTGGGTGATGCTGCACCCTGACAGGGTGAGCTCCATCTGAGGGGTGTGGTCTTTGGAGGATTTGTAACACTGGCGGGAAAGAAAGGAGTTTAAATGAAAGAGCAGAAGCTCTACGTGTTTTCCCAACCCCCATCTGCGTTCATACAGATGATGTGGCAAACATTTACATTGTGTCCCCAGGTGTGTCTCACCAGCAGTTTGTTGTCTTTGATGACACAGAGCAGTTTGGTCCACTGGCCAAAGCGTTTTTTGCGCAGAAGGAACGCACAAATCCGGGCGTCCTTCACCAGATCCATGGACGCTTCCTCAGACGGCCACTGGTGGCGCATCTTCTGGCCCTTCCCATCCTCCTCTTCCTCATCGTACGACTCGTAGGAGCTGCTCATGGCATCTGAGTCATAGTCTGGGAGGGCAAAAATAAACCATATAGTTTTTATCCACTTAATAAATATCATTCACCATCTACCTTCTTCCTGTTTAGGTAAGAAGGTTCAGGTCATCATCAGGTCATTGTCCAATTCCTATTACATTTACATCGACCCACAGACACAAAGATGGTGGGGCTCACATCTTTAATGTTAAAAACGCTTACTGATTCATATTGGCCAATCTATACACCCCTATATATTAGCAATGTGTGGTATGAATCTGCCTGTTACTCACTGGAGGTGATGTATTCAGGAGCCTTCCCGGGACTTAAAGGAACCGCCTCCTCATAGTAACCTTCTGGAAGAGAGGAGCTGGGCAGTGGTGGAGGGCCATTGTTTGGAGGCTGCAGAGAGAACACAAGTTTCCACTCATTAGTGAGAAGTCTTTCCACAATTATCAGTAATGACATGACACTTAAACTGCTTTCAGTGATTATGGCTAAAGTGACGCCTCGGCTTCTTGAATGCAAAGAATGACCCTTACAGGATACATAAAAGATCGTACAATTGTCTTTAGAAATCAACAAGCGAGCTACAGAAAGTTGTAGCATCAATAAAAAGAGGATGAGAAAAACTACTTGCAGATCTAAATGAGTTGGAAAAGTGATGAGGCTTGTGTTTTGGGAGTGACAACGGTAAAAAGATTTATCTCCACATCTGCCTTTAATCATAGGATTGTAAGAGAGGAAGTAATCAGTTGTGTGAGAAGTGTGGTCTCTGTGACGTGGGAGAGGAGAAGAGGTCCTTTGGTCAGGATAATATGAAAGAAGCCATTTATAAAGTTATCAGTGGGTAATTAGCCTTTGACGTGTTGATGCGAACAAAGGCAATGACTATGCCGCGGTGTTAAAGACTTTTCAATCTTAAATGCATAATGTGAAATGAGGAGACGGAGTGCGAATGTTTGTGAGTAAGAAAGTAAGATAACTAATTGGTACTAATGACAAAACAGCTGAGAGGCTAAGAGAGATGTTGGTTTGACACACCTAGTCTGTAGTATTGGAAGGGACTTGAAGAATTAGATCTTTAGGATATTTGTATAGTATTACACTGCTGAGTTGTTGACAGGGGAGACACCTCCACCACACAGTCCAACAAATCTAGTCGCCCAAGCAAAAGGACTGACTGATGGGATCCGTCGCAGTTACGCTCCACATCACATTTCTTCGATGTTTCAATTCTGAGAAATAACATAACTGAGAATACAAACATCAAATCCGTAGAAACAATCATTTGTGGAGCAGTTTTTTGGACAAGTGTATCTCTGTTTAGTCTGCCGTATATGAGGACATTATTCCACTGGCCAACAGGGGGCAGTAATATGCACAGAAATCCACCAAGGAGTCTAAACTTTTAGGAAAAACAATATAGTCTACAGATGTTAGCAAAGGCTATCAAAGACTGCACCAAGCCATCCAAATGTATTGTTAGTGTATTTTTTCAAGAAGTGAAGTCATAAAAAGAAAAGCATATTAAATTTGTGATATGTCTCAGCCTCATTTGTCTGTCAGCGCTCACATCTGTCCATCAACTTCTCACGCCAATGCTAAAATTATAAAATGTCCCAGTAAACCATGACAGCGAGTGAGCTTATGAAATACATGTAGTGATGTAACTGATGTCAAATGGCTTAGATGAGAGGAAATAAAGATTTTTTATGAGTTTGAATTATCATAAAAATCTGCTTTAAGATGACTGGTACAGAAGCCCAGTGAAGTGTTGCATAGACTATTAACAGCTTAATGTTTCTTCTGGAACCTCATTCAAATCAGTAGTCTACACAGGCTACAGGCCAGTACCCAACAACTTCAAAGTGTATGAAATGTTGTCAAGCTGTAAAGACCTGCTAGGGCCACACTTTAAGCCTCCCTGAAAGCTCTCTTCACAAAACCAAGCTGCGATGGCTGCAGACATTTTTTTTTTCCTCTTGTGGAAAACCCCTTTGATTTTTCTTTTTATTTTATTTACTGGCAGCAGTGCCGATTTTCCATTTATAATAGAGGGAAACACCATAGCTGTTATGAAACTCTATGTGCTGTGGGCCATTGGTCACAGCCGACCCAATCAGGCGTCAGCGCTGCGGTGATGTCAGCAACCCATTGCTGTAGCAACGTGGAAAATTCATAAAAGGGTTTGGCTGACATGCGGCCTCAACGGCTAACTTCTTCAAAGTGCAGAAAGTATGTGTCACTGCGACATGACAGCGGACCGTCCAACATTACAGCCCTTCTGCCATCACTATGACATTTGTGTAATGAAAGAGAGCTATTGATCTTTGTTTGAACAAGCCAAAAGGGGAATCAAAATGCCAAGAAAAAGGCCATCTATTAGAGGGGATTGTCATTTTTACATTATGACCTATGATTTTCTTACTGCTACTGCTACTTTGTGGCCAAAAAACCTTCACAAAATTGTCATGTTTTGGATCAAGGAGAGAAGCAGGTTCGAGTGTGCAGCTGATACATTAAATATTTTTCATTTTAATTTGAAATGAAAATTAAACCTAGTTGTCTGTGAGTGTGAAGAGTCATTCTTGACCTTGGGAGCACATGCATCATAAAATACTCTAATGAACCCTTTGGCTCTCTTCAGGAAGTGGAGCAAACATAATTTATAACACAGTGACAAAGGAATCAGATCTCTTACACATATACAACCACTTCTTATAGGTCTGTATTTTAGTTGCGTGAACACATTTCTGAAGAAGGTTTTTGGAAAAACTCTGAAAAATAAGCTTAAAGCCCGTGGATTTTTTTTTTTTAACCAATAGTATAGATCTAGTGCCCGTCGGATCAAACTTTTCCAAGTCCTTCCTGTCCATCACTTCTTTTTTTTAGACTAATCATAAGTCTAAAAGGTAATTCATCCTTTTGTCCGAGCATCAAAACATTTTCTTAGACCCTTTCAAGGGTTTTCTGCCATATGCTGTAGTTGACAGTGGTAACGGTTGCTCCCATCTTCCTCTCCAACAAACCAATCATTGCTGGTCTTATAGAGAGACTGCAGCCTACATTCGGAGCAGGCTATTACATCTCCAATATCACCTTTTCACCCCACAAGTGAATGCATATCCAAATTTTGAATAAAAAGTGACAGCCATAGTACTGTGATAAAATGCTGACCTTTGTCTTAAAATGAAATTTTGCTGTACTCATACACATTGCAAAGAATCGCATCTTGCCTCGTAAAAATATTGCTTTTAAAACCTCCTACCTCTCATTATTTCTAAAAACCCTACGTGTGCTATTACTTGCACTAAGACAAGCATGAAGCAGTAGCCAATGTGTTAACAGTTGAGCCAACTCTATAGCATTGAATAAAAAGCTGGCGTCGAGCCTTTAAGCACACGAATCTTGGCGATGAAAGAGAAACACTGATAAACACCAGACCTACAACACCATCTGCCCAACAGTCCATTAAACATGTTTAAAACTCCCCGACCTACCACTTTCATTCATTTCCTTTTGCTTTCTCAAGCCAGTATAGTCTTCCTTATCTCCCCGTTGATCTGGGTTGTATCACTGTTATGCCTAAAAAGATCAATCTTAACAAGTTCTTTGGAATAGAGCTGTAAACTAAACAAGACTTTTACGACTCAACATATTAAGTAAGCAAAATCGTCATCTAAGGCATACTTGGTTTGCAGTTTTTTCTTCTTCTTCGTCAATGCAACCCTCCCCACTCTCCTCTCTGCTAATCATACTCTTCATCCTGCCTGTTTTTCTTTTTTCATCTATAAGTCAAGTGGCGGGCCAGGGCCTCGAACAGAAACCTTATCGCATCTCCTTTGGGAGAAACAGCGGTTCGGTGAACTCATTTCTTGGCAGCGATACACTGCCCTGCTATAAACTCCAGCACCGCCAGCGTTCTCCTCCCTACCCCAGACGTTAAAAGTAAAAAAAAATTAAATAAAATCCCTGGAGAGAAAGACAGGAGGAAAGAAAGGCAAAGAGGCGAAAAGATTGAAAGCACTCAGGCTGGACGGTCAAACAATAAAAGGTGCAACATTAGGCCTGAGTGAAACTAGAATGTTTGCATTGGTGGATTGAGATTGTTGATATGAAGGCTGTAGCTCGATTATCTCACATCACAATGACTTCCTTTAAAACAGTTTGAGGCAACAGTAATAGCATTAATAATCATGCAGGAACCTATTGTTTTGGTAAGCATTTTTCCGGAGTGTAGCAGAATACATTACATGACACTCCAGAGAATGTGACCCCATTGCTCGGCTATGTAGTGACTCAAAGCTTTGAGGCACTGGGGTGAGGACACACACACACTTACATATACAGACGTGCACACAAACACACAGTCAGACTTCTTTTGTTTTCATTCCCCACAACACAACAGCTTGGCCGTATCGCATAAGTCATCTGCAGATCAATTATGCTGCAGCGCACTTGAAACTAACGAAGAGTTCAATGCGGTCGAAACTCATACCGCTCCTCTGTTGACCATAAACAACGTGCTGCAGCATCGCCGACACACACAAAAAAAAAGGGAAAAGACAAACACGGGTTGATTGACTTCATCTGCTCCACAGATTAAAAAAAAAAACAAAAAACAAAACATTGACTCGCTGTCTTTGTACAACAATATCCCACCCAGTACAGATCTGGATTAAGCTTCTGAATCTTCCTACACCACTTTTCTTCATCTGCTTTAAATCCAGTTGAATTAGATTGAAAAATAAACCTGCAATACCTTACTTCAAAAGGTCATTATTTCCATTTGGGAGAGTTGATACTCTCGTCAAATATCCATTCTTGCACATCTGACCTAAAATCACCCTAGGACACTAGAGAAATATGCCACCACACAAAAGTTAGATACTCTCGAAATACTGTTTGGACTTTGAGGTATAAGACCTTTTCATGATCTCAGAGTAAACGCTAGCACGACTTTATGAAGCTGTTAACAAGACTAAAGCCATCAAGTTTTCCAAGATGAAAGCATTTTAAGTTGGATAGCTTCCATCCAATACCAAGATATCTGATACATTTTCTGTAATTTCAATAAGTTCATTGTTTGCATAAATAGGACACAAACGTGTGTTGTTACCTACTCATTGGCACTACTTCCTGTCTGCTTGTTTTCTGATCTTGATGAGTATTCTTGTCATAATTGTGAAGCAGAAGGAAAGAAAAACTTTAAGTTTCAAACAAAAAAAAGAAAACTCAAGGGACACTGCCAACAGCAAGTGATTTTTCCATATTTCTGATCTGCTTTAAGCAATTATATTAGAAGTGCAAAGGGAGTTTTCATGTCCTCCCGACAGGAATACATTTCTAGAGGAAACACTGCTGCCACCACAAGTAGAGCAGCATGCACAGGTCATGTCCATGGATGCAGATCAGAAATGCCAGAATTCCACAGTCATAATGTGTAATTAGGTAGTGGTAAAGGAGTCCTGACCTTGGTTTGGATACTATGAGTGGGAAGTTTGTCTCTAGCTCTAGCGCTGGCCTGAAACTCACATCTAAACATTTATGCCAAGTATCCAGTTTTTGCCCTGAGTAGGAGGACTGGACTTGAATAAATGTTTCTGCCATGGTGCCATCGGGACGCTGGAATGGATAAACTGAGTGGACGCAGGAAAGCCACTCCCTTAGGAAAGGATATGAAAAGGGAAAACAGCATTTCCCATGATTCTTGGAAAAGGACACAGTGTATGATGCAAATATGTTCTCAGCTGGTGCAAAGTAAAAAAAGACTCTTCCAACAGCACCAGAAAGTCAAGCTGGGAATATAGATCAATATATTCATCATGACAAACAGAGACATTTGACACAAAGTTTTCAGTACTGTTATTAACAGCTGATTGGCAAAGTATATTCAGCATTTTGGTTTAAAACTATACCTTTCAATATAGGTAGATACAAGACATTTAAGACTAAAAATATTCCTAACAGGACAGGTTTCAGTAAGAGAACGCTTCATTTATCCAGATAAATGTTTTTGCTGAGGGTCTTTTCCAGTACCACCCTGCCTCAAAGTTATACAAATTCACATCTGGGAGCTGCACAGTGCAACCACAACCTTCTACTGTTGGCCTCCAGTCGCCTCTATACTTGTGCAACTGGAGGTTAAGTGCCTCGCCCAAGGTCACCTAGATGGTAGCGATTTAAAGGACAGTGGGGGAGAGTGTTACTCCTTCACTTTTCTTTGACCATATACTTGCAGCTGGTCCTAGCTGCTGGCCTCATTTCTATGCTACTGCCATCCATATTTTTTCGAGCACATGTGTTTTCAGTCTTGTCCAGGACTGGCCAAATGTTTCAGATCAGCTGTTGCAGGATCAGCACACCTCCAAACATTTGAAAAGGTTTTCAAGAATATAATCCTCGTCAAGCCTTTGTCACTTTGAAACACGCGATACAGCTCACTTAGAAGACAGCTTGGACCAAACATGGATATGCACACATACACTCATCTTTCCACATACATTCTTTGAAGCTTAAATGTGAGGTCAAGTCAAGGTAATGAGTTATAAATTGAAGCCAGACTGCAGCAGAAGATGAAAGCACAAAGAGCAAAACACTGGTGTGCTAGTTACCCATCAGCCTCGAGGTGGACCAGCATGTCCTGATTTTTGTCCCAGTACAACCTTGGACTGTTGGCTTGTAAAAGAAACTGTTAACATTTAGCAGCTTGTACTCAATCTCTAATGGAAGACAAAAGTATTCAAAATGAATGTATTCAATTTGTCTTCACCTTGTTTCTATGTAAAACTTAAAGAAACTTGCGTAATCACAGCTATTTATAGAATCAGATTTTTAGCTGTGCCAGGACATACGGTTTACAATTCAGGGTTATCAGTTGGAGTATTGTGATAACAAACCACAGGATAAATTGTGGTGGTTAGATCACTGGCAGCTGTGCAGAATCGCCGCTGAAAGCCTCATTGTGTGGAAGAGGAATCCGGATATCAGCTGAGTAGCCAATATTTACATACATATTTACATTTACAAAGCGTAAGTATAGACTCAAAAAAGAAACAAATAACTCAATCAGGCTACCTTACCCTCACATTAGGACTGTCACGTTTTCAAAAAAAGATGTTTGGACAAATTTAAAATGACCGCTCCTTCTTAAACGTACTGGTTTCTTTACGTATGTCAATTCAACCTTGCCCTCAACACAACAAACACTTTTACATGTGCGACAAACAGCCTTATTTTTGCTTATGGATTTTTCACCTCTGGTGTCTAATCCACAGTATTTCAACACAGTGTTTTGGTGTCGTGACAACAAATTAACATTAGCTTAGTTCACTGATAGGTCAATATGATATGCAAAACTATTCAAATGCACTTACAGGGCATTAACATTAAATCCATCGTGAATTTGCTGCACAACACAAGTAGACAAGACAATCTCATCATGCAAGTTAAAAAGGTTTTAACTTGCGACAAATTTGCGTCACATGGTATCGCCAATTACCCCAACATCAGTAATGGACAGTCAGTAAGGACAGCAATGCAGGACGAGCTTAATGTTCGTCTGTCTCTTAAGAGCTTTATGATACAACTTTAACTTTGTACCAAGAAGCAGAGCAACTGTTCTCCATTTCTGGGACTTTAACAACAGGTAAAAGCAGCAATATTGGTGATCTCGTTCATTGTTAATGGTGGAAGTGGCAGACGCCGTGGTTACCGGGAGGAGTGCTCCTATTGGCTGTTACTCGTGTGGTGAAATCACCAGTACACCTGTGTATCACCAGTACACAGTCTGAATACAGCGTTACAGTACAGAGAGATTTTGAACAGGTCATTACAGCTTAAATATGAACTTTTCACCCCACACTCAAAAAATATCCAAATAAAAAGTGACAACCCCGCTGTACATGCACACATATTTCATCTCTAAAAAAATCCCCTCTCTGCAGAACTCAAGGCCTCATCCAAGCTCAAGACCTGCCAACCTCTGCGATACACATCTAGGTTTTCCACCTCTCTGTTTATACATGAACCACCCATGCTAGTGTTACCTCTGACAAAACAAAAGCTTTCTCACAACTCCCCTTTTCTTTACTTCCCCTCAGTGACTTTCCCCTCTTTCCTGCCTAAGAAGGGCAAGTAGTTAATAGTTGCATTTTGCGGGACAGGTGCATTCACCAGAGTGCAGTTACTGCTGGAGGTGCCAGCTTCGCCAGCTGGGCTGAAAAAATAACTGCAGAGTGAGATTGGGTTGGGTGTTTCCTGCATTTCTCTCACCTCACAATGAGGTGTAAATGTGGGTCAGCAGGAGCCGGTGGGAGCCGGTAGGAGCTGGTGGTCCACGGTTTGGGAAAAGAAGGAGGGGTGGGCCTACTTTCTCTGTGTAATAAACTAAGTCCATATCTGGAATGAACCTGGTCTATTATACAAGAAATGAGGGAAAAGTCACCTACATAGGAAACATTACTATCCCACAGCAGAGGTGAATGGAAATATCCGGTCACAGTGCTCTGCATATTTCGTCTTGGTTACTTAAAGAATACAATGATCCCCCTAATACTGGATATTCTGGTCAGCAAGCTGTATCACTGCAGTGGCAACATCTCTGACTAACTATTTTGGTCTACAGTTCAAACTTGCACAGTACAACTTATTTAATTTTGTGTTTCATGTTGCAGTTGACTGTGACAAAAAGGTTTTACCAAACTTCTATCATTTCAGCTCCAAGTTTCACTATGTGAGATGACTTCCCAGCAAATATCACAAAGACAGCAGAAACCAGAGATTTTCACTGATTATATGTTAACGTGGACAGTGCCACACTCTATAAGCAATTCTCCTTATGCTGTTCTGCATTAAATCTGTAACCTAGTTACAACACCAACATGTTACTGTGTCAATAAGTCAAACAGACACACTTCTGTATCACTGCATCTGGGTTTAGACACTAACAGTGAAAAGATTGCCACAATTATTTACCTGCAGAAGATAAAAAGCCTCTATATGAGGCTGGTATGTATTAGAGGCAGGAGTTTATTTCAAATTTCCTCTGTTTGATAAGTTTAATTAGACATATTTCAATGCAAAGCATCACTTTGATGCTTCAAATGTGATTGGGAGCCCAACAGATCAAAACATTCAAGTTACTTCATTATGGTATTAATACAAACGTCACCTTTAATCGTCGTGTTTCATTGGACAGAAACATTTCATTTCTTTACCAGAAGTCTTTACCAGTAGTCCCTATACAGAAGTGTGCATTTCAGGGTTAAAGATAGGGATGGGTATCGTTGGGATTTTTATGAATTTGATTCCCATTTCGGTTCTGCTTATTGATTTGGGTTCCTAACGATTTCTTATTGCGATTGCAAGAACAAAAAAACAGGAAGCCAAAAGTATATTTCACATATTAATTTCCCACACGTGTTGCATTTTCCACATTCGCCGCTCCTACTCTTGCACTTTCAACCACTTTCCCCAGTCTATTTCCTGTTGCCATGCGGCGTCACGTGACGTGTTAGATACGTAACAGACAGGTCCTGGCAGATATCTAAAGTCCGTATGCAGCCATTGTGTAAAATGAGCGCATCTAGGAACCGATAAGCGGAACCAAAATTATAATTTTTTATGGGTACCCGGTACTCACTAAATTTAATTTGGTTCCTACTTGGAACTGAATTTCGGTACCCAACCCTAGTTAAAGGTGGGTGAACAATACATTTACCAGGAACCAAACAGCTATTTTTGTTAGATTACTGTTCACTAAACAGTAAACTGCATTAGTTCTCTACCAGACTGTAGAAATAGCTTCAATTTTCCCTCAGTGGTTTATTAAGTCACTTCGATCACATCTTGTGTCAAGAAAGAAAAAAACTTGGCATTGTAAAAAGGCTTCAACTGCACTAGAGTGTAT
>OOFC01015389.1:0-11451 GCA_900323345.1 Pseudochromis fuscus
CTTCAGTTTTTTTTCTTTTTTTTTTTTTTTTTTTTTTTTTTTAAATATGTGGCAAAATTATAAGAAAACAAAGTGCAAGGGCTTAAAAAAAAACATGTTTTCCAGCTTAAAGGGCAAAAAAGGCCAGAGAGCAGAGAAGAAAAAAAAAAAAGATGGGAGAGAGATGGTGTGTTTGTGAGCCTGAGTTTGCTTTTTGAGTGTATGTGTACGTAGTGGGAATCTTATGGACAGTGAATCATTAATATCAGCAGCCTGTAAGACACTAATGAATAACACGGGAATATATCAGCTCATCGTTTGCTCCTCTCCACTCTTCACTCTCTCTCTCGCTCTCTGCACTAGATTCGTTTCTCCAGCTTTAATGAGAAACACCTGTTAGAGCTCCTCGTTAGGCATCCCTTGTTCAGGCCCCATTAGACTTGTACTTTCTCTCAGTGCAATGTGTGTGTGTGTGCGTGTGTGTGAGCCTGGGTATGCCTCCTATCTTTGGTTCAATTATAAAAAAAAAAAAAAAAATGCACTTTTGAGGATGGAAATTTCAAATACATGAGGTGAGGTTTTGGTTCACAAGATTGAGTGAAAAATGTATAGGATGGAGAAGGGGGAGAACTTCTTCCCGGATACTGCAGTACAGATACTTTTTGCACTGCAGTAAATTAAAGTACATGTGTTGAAAGGAAAATATGGTATTTCCTCAAATAAAAAGCAGATTCTTTAATGATGGCTGGAGCTATGGTCAAAATGATGAAATGAAATTGGACCTTAAACACAGGCTGGGGGAAAATGAGGGTGTTTAAACTAATTCTATAGATTATGTAATTATTATATATTCTGCAAATGTTTCACAGTAAAATCCTGTTAACACCTGAGCCTCAAAATGTCAACCTGGACTTTTGCACAAATGTAACTATGGTTATTCAAAGGCACTTGTGTAAACGTGGCACCGGTGACACATTCGGTTTTAATGGGTTAAAAAATGAAGAGTTTCTGTCCACTGAAGTGCTAAAAGGCTTTTAATTTGAAACAGGAAGTGTCACGTTTGTATTTACAATGCATTACCTGGTTTGTGGACTAACATTTGGAGTTCAGGAGATTGGCATTTAAACATCATAATGCTGGAGTCATATCTGACCATATTTGGATTTGAAGGGAGGAGTGAGGAGAAGGGTCTAACCCACAGGTGTCAAAGTCGTGCCATGGAGGCCCGAGACCCTGCAGGTTTTTTTTCCTGCTGGCTCCTAAAGCAGGTGATTTTAATGATCAGCACCTCCTTCAGTTTGAGAAAAGGAGCTAATCAGTGAGACCCGGTTGGAAAGAAAACCTGCAGGGTCCTCCATGGCACGACTTTGACACCTGTGGTCAAACCATTGCAACCTGAGGACACTGTCCAATGTGTATGACACTTGAGTTCAGTTCTTTATAAGAAATCTGGCAGTGGTACAATTTGAACTCACAACCTCAAATAACTTTAATAGTCTACACTACTGCAAAGTAATGATCAATCCGCTGCGAGCAGGGTTTGAACCTGCGTGGGGAAACCCCATTGGATTTCAAATCCAACACCTTAACCACTCGGCCATCGCAGCTAGATGTCCAGTGGTGTCCTGTAGATAGTTCAAAAAGGACTTACATTTTTCTAAAATGTCTTTAGTGGATTTCTGTGTCCTGAGACAGAGTTTCTCATTCTTTTATTATTATCCATTGAATTTACACATAAGTCACTTATTTATCTACTCTGGATGAACTTTCAATCAGATTTTAAAAGACAGAAAGAGAGATCAATTGCTCAGCTCACGAGGTGGCCCCTGAAGTGTGAGAGTTTGATTGTCAAATGCGTGATAGCAACATTTGAACATCACCATGTTGGTTGTTTGGGGCCACAAGTGACCATATTTGGAAATGAAAGGAGGAGTGAGGAGGCGGGTCTGACCCTTTAACCCCAAACATTTAGCTGCTGACAGAAAGTGACTTGTCAATTTGTGCTAGCGATGTGAATCCAGCCGATTCTGAAAGCCGATAAGCGGAGCTTCCAGACACTACCATAATGTAGGTAACATGTATGTATGTGGCGGCTGTGGTAGTGGTAGAGTGGGTCGCCTGTGAATCTTAAGGTTGTGGGTTCGATCCCCGGCTCCTCCTGTCCACATGTCGAAGTGTCCTTGGGCAAGACACTGAACCCTAAGTTGCTCCCAATGGTGGCTAGTGCCTAGCATGGCAGCTCGGTAGCCATTAGTGTTTGAGTGTGTGTGTGAATGGGTGAATGAGTTGCCTTATAAAGCACTTTGGGACATAGCTAAGGTCATGAAAGCGCTATATAAATGTACTCCATTTACCATTTACCATGTATGGAACGCGAAACATCTCGGCATGACTCCTTTCCCCTACATTACTGCCGTAATGTATGTAATATATGAAACCATCCAGTTGTCGGCTTTCAGAATCAGCTGGAACTACGTCGCTGTGGCAAATGGTTGAAGAATTACTGTAAGTTGGTTTATGCTAGTCACTCTGTGTCGCTGCCAACACACTTGGTTTTAAAGGATTAACCCAAAGACACTGCTCAATGTGTATTACCACACCCGCAAATCTTCCTCTTTTTGAAACATAATTACTATCTGCTTAATTATTATTTTCTTTTCAGATTTACCACCAGCACTGATAAGAATAATTTACTTTAGCTAATGACAGACTTCAGAAGGA
Source organism: Pseudochromis fuscus (assembly GCA_900323345.1). Lineage (NCBI taxonomy): Eukaryota > Metazoa > Chordata > Actinopteri > Pseudochromidae > Pseudochromis > Pseudochromis fuscus. Next base: position 2,701 of record OOFC01015389.1, read on the forward strand.
CTTGTGGGAAAAAAATATTTTATGGTTGAAAATGACTGCAAATGTTTTTTGGAGCCAGCCATCTAGAGGCCATCAGGAGTATTGCATGTTTTTGCACTTCTGCGTTTGTGCAGGTGGATAAAGACCGTTAATAATTCCTGTTGTCAATGATTGTGTGATAGCATAGGATTACAACTTGAATTTTCAGTGATGAATCTCAGCAGCACAACATTACTTTGATATTTTGAGGGGTGGTTTGCTGAGGGGTGTGTCTGTGTTCAGTAGACAGACTGTGTGTGACTGAAGTGTAAACTTAGCAGAGGGGCTGGAGGTATGGGGAGGAAGTTGGCCTTTACCAAAATCAGGGGTAATGTGACCAATGGTGGATCAAAAGACTTGTTTTAAGCCACAGGGATTTTAAAACTTTCTGAAGTTTGCATGTTTGAAGTTTCTCACCACCAACACCTTGCAACCAGAGCTGGCTTTTGTTTCTTGGTTTCCTTGCTCCAGAGTGACTGCTTTGCAATATGAAGTGAAACAACGAGTTGATAAAAGGAGCTTCTTGTCCTTCAACCTGTGAGTCAGAATTTTGAATTTTTATCTGAAAATGGTTGAAGTCAGAAAAGCTTTTGTTAGTATTATGGATGCAAACTGTCGTGGGTCATCCAAACAAATTCAAACCACCAGAAAAATGTCCTCAGTGCACTTGTAGTGTCAACTTCAGCAAATTATTGTGTTTTTTATTGTTTTTTTTCCCCCATCCCATATTTGTTTATATTTGCTGTTAGAAGTTCCTGTTTCCAGTGGACCTATGACTGTACAGACAAGTTTCACTCAATTATTTTGGTAATGAAATGTGGTTTTTCTCTGGTAACTTCCAAAGCATCTGTTTTAAATAGCTTCCTGGCAGTTTTATAGGTGTTTATTTGCTGTTAATGTGCAGAGATAATGATGTCCCTGGGAAGTGTGTGTCACACTCTGTAATATCACTGAATTTTATATTATGTTAAGATTTGAGAAGAAGTGTGATTTTTAACTCATGTGCTATGTTCGCTCCTCGTTTCTTTTTCCGTCGCTCGTTGGCTTCCTCTTTTGGCTTTGTCCTGCCGAACATCAAAGTCTATTACACACCACATTTTGTAGTTTTACAATGAGTTAAATTACCAAGCAGCACAGTGGACATTTCACTCCCCACCTCCTGTAATATTAATCTCATCTAAATGGAAGTTCAGTCACAATTTGTGTTCTCTTGGCAGGTTTGTTAAGGCTGGCCATTGGTCTTGTTTCAGAGTGTGTGTGAACCCGGTGGTTTCTCTGTGGCCTGGACATCAACGGTGACCAGTGTTTTCTGGTGATTTTACACCTTTTACACAGGGGCTTCTGACACAAAGAGGCAGTTTTTGTGCATGAGGGAATTTGATTAGTTTGATTAGACTGTAACCGAAGCAACCGGGGCACAAAAATGAGGCCAATGTGGAAGTGCAAAAAAAAAATGCAGTACTCCCGACAGCCACTAGATGTGGTCATAAAGCTCCAGTTGCTACTGACTTCAATTCAAGAATTCATTTTTAATCATGAAATACTTAGTCAATACATTTTTTCAACAACTGTGATGTCATTCGTTAAAGTTATATCTTCCTATTCATGGTCTGGTGGTCCATCTGAAAAGAAATACATAATAAAGTACCGTATTTTCCGGACTATAAGCTGCTACTTTTTTCCGACGCTTTGAACCCTGCGGCTTAAGCTAGCAAGCTCCGCGCCGCCGATACATTTAGCCTCGTCACATCAGACCCGGTCAGAGTGGACCACATGAAACTGTTCAAATAAATTCAATAGCGGCTTATAGACAGGTGTGGTGTATAGACAGGTGCCCTCAATAGTCTGGAAAATACGGTAGATCTTTGGCTTCAACACGGTGATTAATCAGGGGTGGGGTTAGTTAGATGGACAGATCAGGTCTCCAATGAGACCAGCCCTGAACTGAAGTCTCACAGACATTGGGCAGTGTCCTCCGGTTCAAGAGTTAGAACCGCCTTCTCACTCCTCAATTTATTTCCAAATATGGTCACTTTTGGCTCCAAACAACAAACATGACATTCAAATTCCAAACTCCTTGCTTCAAAATGTGACTTCACGTTAGCGTCGTCCATTTTACAGTCTATGGTGACAAGACAGGAGAGTGATGTATAAGGGCCTTGTATAGTATTTACCTCCACTCATTGGATCCTGCTATTTCACCACAACAGGGCAGCAGTGTTCATTCTACAGCATCAGTACAGCTGAGTTATACACTGGCAGAGGTTTGCACTCTCTGAGACTTTCTGGTCTGTAATGAGTAGCTTAATTGTGTAGTTTTTAGTTTAGTGTATTTTGTTATGAGTGTGAGAGACAGAGGAAGACAGATGTATGACTGATGTACTGTGTATAATTTTCTATTTATATAAATTACGATCCCTTTACAGTGGAATTTATTAACTTCCCCATGATAATGATGAATACTGGTCCATATAACACATGAAAAATGCAAGAGCACCAAACTGGATTCACTTGTCTTTTTTATGTCTTGCATTTAGCTGTTTTCTGTTAAACTTCTCCTTTTAACTTGTGTTCATTGTTTTTCACACCATGTCCAACACTCAGCCTTTTGTCCCTCTGATTATCCATCTCTTGTTAGTGGCCTCTTTAAATATGTCCCCTTTTATCTTTTCACTGTTTTTTTTTTAACCAAGGTTTCTCTCTCTCATTGCTTTTTGTCTTTGTGACTGCTGCTCTGAAATCCTCTCTCTCCCTCTCACACACACACCTCGTCTGCCTCTTAGATATATGTGTGTATGAGACTGCCAATGAGGTGATTAATGACTTGTTTGTTTGTCTGTGTAACTATATCCATTCCCCTCATCCTAATTAAAGATATATCTGCTGATTTGGCTGAGCCCTACCCGTGTAGTGCTGTTTATACAGCTAATTCTTACAGTACAGTCCTTGCTGATGGCAGTTAAGCTGATGCTCTACAGTAGTTTGATGAATGTCTTTAAACTTACTTTTTGATGGGGACGGGATGATTACTTCTGTGAAGTCTAGGCATGCCCAGAGTATTAACAAAGCTCCCTGTGAATGTGCATTGTGCCTCCTTATGTGTGTGTGTGTGTGTGAAAGAGAAAATGCAAGCGTTTGCTATAGTTCATGTTAGTGTTTGTGTAAGATTCTTTTTGTTGTCCTAATTATCCGTCCCTGAGTTGCCTGCAGATTTTTGGGGGGATAATTAGACTCACTTAGATTTAGGGAAGTTTTTTATGAAACTCAGAAGACAGGTGGCTATCATGCCATAAACAAGCTCATTTAAGTCTGTAATATGAAGCTGCAGAAACTAGAAGACACCCAGAGAGCACAACCCCCCAACTAAGGCATATGTATATGTACATGTTCCTGCTTTTGATCCACAAATCAAATCTGATGTTCACCAAATAGTCTCAGATTGAAGACATTATCATACTGTATGTACACATGTTGATTTTCAACAAAGTTATACATTTTTTAAAGTATCTGCCCATTATAAAACATAGAGACTTCAGGCTTTTATGTGACAGGATCACATCCTCTGAGCTTGCCCAAAATTTAATCATTTCTTTCTTGGGTAATACACTGTTTAAGTTTGAGATGTTACCAAACGTTGGTTGCTAACAGACGGACAGACAGAGAGGAACAAACTAATGCAGGTAAAAACAATCTCCTTGGTGGAGGTAATAACCGACCTGAACTATAAAATTTAAAGATGTAATCCAGAACGTACTACGAAGATGCAGAATATCTTCGCTATATTTGCTGAATGAACATTTCTTAAAACACCACATAAGATTTGGCGAATATTTGGTGGTGTGTGACAACCTTTGAAAACTTACCTATATCACAGCAAGCTGACTGAATTTCAGTTTTTTCCCTCTCCATTCTACCACAGTACTGAGTGAGAGGTAGGGGGAGTGTTTGCTTCCCTGCACGGCTTTCAATGAGATTTCCATAATCTTCCAATGGTCCAGTCTTTTTACAGTCCACCTCCACCGAAAGAAACTTTGAGACAAGCTCTTATTTGTAAGTGACCTTTAATTTGATCATATTTTAGTAAAAATCTTAGCTGTTATTAAATTATTCAGTTTGCTGTGAACATTTGTTTGTGCTGCTTTTAACACAATTCCACTCCCCTCATGTTGTCATGGTTTATTGGTAAACTGTAAATGAAGAACATTTATATATCACTTTTTTGACCTCAGCTAGGTCCCAAAGCTCTTTACAAAGCACCTCATTCACCCATTCACACGCACACTCACACACCAATAGCTACAGAGCTGCCATGCAAGGCACTAGCCACCATTGGGAGCATCTTAGGGTTCAGTGTCTTGCTCAAGGACACTTCGACACGTGGACAGGAGGAGGTGGGGATTGAACCCATGATCTTCTGATTCATAGACCACCTGCTGGACCACCTGAGCCCCTGTATTATTCTGCTCCATTCAGTCAGTGTAAATGAGCACTGTGGAGTTGAGGATGGTGAATGGGTGTGTTGGGTGTCCAGTGTTCTCAAAGCAGACCTCAAGTTAACATTTGCCTTGTGTTTTAATTATTTAATTCCAAACATACTATTATCTAAGGGATAATGAAGATACTGGAGAAAGTAATCATTTCATATGCTGGGTTAGAAGTTTTGTGTGTCAGTAGGGTTGTGTGGTCAGACCCTTTCAGCATGCTAACAAATAAACACAAACACATTCTCACCTCTGGGTTAAAACGCATGTGTTTGGGAATAAATTTACACATGTAAAACATGAAGTCCACACTGAAAAGCCCTGGTCGGCCTATTTGAACGGGAGATATTTTTTGCTGTAAGGCAACTGCGCCGACCACTGAACCACCTCAGCAACAACTTCAAAACACACGAGCAGAAAAAGCACCCAAAGGCAGCGGTGCAACTGAATGTTTAACACAACAGTGTTTCTCCCGCTCCCTGACTGACCTGTAGTTAAACATAAAAAGACTTTTTGTGTTTCACTGTGAAAGCGTGTGCATGCAACCTGCTGTGTCCCAACGCGGGACAACCGTGTGAAATATATACTCTGTGTGTGTGTGTGTGTTGGGTGGGTGGGGTATACAACTGTTTGGTGCAGCACTGTGTTAAGGCTAAACACACTTAAGGCTAAGCAATCAGCGAGTAAAGTTTCCCCGCCGCTGTCATTAAAGCTCCACATAAAAGCTTAAGCTGCTTTTATCCTTCCAAGGAAGAAAGGGAGAATGTCAGCACATAATTAAATTAGATGAAAGGAGGGGAATTAGAGGCTTCCTCCTCTTTAAACACAAACGACTTAATCAGAACCTTGGGCTAAATGAGAGACAGACGGCTACATGATCATGGGGAGGATAAACATCCCTCTCCTTGCCTCCATCCTTTTTGCTGTCTCACTTTTCTTCATGTCTTTATTATCTCTCTTACCTGCTGTATACCTCTTACCGTCTGCCCCTCTGCCTCTCTGGGTCTCGCTATCCATATGTTTGTACAGCATTATCTCAAGAACATTATCTCTGGTTCACTCAAAAATATGCACAAGCATCCTTCTAGTTTTTTTCATCCCCCATTTCTCCTACTCCCATGTCTCAAATTCAACCTCACCACTTTCTCCCCTCCAAACCCTTCTCTCCATCGAAAAGAGAAAAAAAAATGCAAAAGTTGGGACCTTGAATGCACCACCCGCAGCATACTGAATCCCAAGTGCTAGAAGCTGTGGGGCCATGATGTATAAGCCCGTATTGATTCGGAATATGAATTCAATCATACCTGACATTGATCTGTTTCATCATGTACCCCCTCAGAGAATGGCAGTTTATTTTATATGATCCTTATAAACACTGGGTGGAAGGAGGGCATGATGCAAGGGAGTGCATCAAAAGGGAAAAAAAAAGCTTGTGCGATCTTGTTTGTTAGATTGAGCTCTGGCTTTAATGTCTGGGAAGGGTTTCATTCTGAGATGAGATCCACCACTGCGTCTGACACTAATAGAGGCTAATGACGTTATTAGTTATCAGGAGGAAGGTCTTATATTTTGCAGGGTGGGAAATACAGACATAGGAATTACATTTTAATTAGTATTCAGAGGTTTTAGCAATCTGACTGATGTTACATCATGGGCCATTTTAATTTGGCCTGTGAAACATAGCCTGTGTTGTTTTGTTTGTTTGTTAGCAACATTATGGAAGATCTAATAAACAGATCTTGATGTTTTTGATGTTCTCGTTTAAGGCTAAAAATTATTAATTTGGGGCAAGATCAGAAGATAGGATCCTGTTGTGAAAAAGAATAAATAAAATAAAATCCCGATGGGTTACACTGGGCAAATGTTTTAACAAGATAGTGTTGTTATTTCACCACAAGAGGGCAACAGTGTTCAGTCTATAGCATCAGTCCAGCTGGGTTATGCCTCGGTGGAGGTGGTAGTTTGGTGCTGGTTCAGATGCTGTTCCTCTGAAGAACCGGTTTGATTTTTCATTGTCAAGGAGCCAAGTCGAAGCCACATCATTGCGACACTGTAAAATGTTAGTTTGTCACTGCATAAATTGCGGTTTTGGTCTTTTTCGGTCGACGACTGCCACTGCATCCCAGCACCTCTTTCTTATGGCCCCTGTCGTCTTTATTGAGTTTTTACAGTTTGTTAAGGAGCTGGTCAAGGCTCCGCCCATATCCAGCCGTAGCCATCTCCAGCTGAATCCTGTCAAACACAGGCTTGGTCCGGGAGGCTCTGTCTAACTTTCCCTGGACTTTGGTAGAAGACTACAGTGCCAGGAAGGACTGGGTCTCCTCCTCAGACCATTGCTGCCTTAATTTAGCGTCCATATTTAGTTGATTTCACTACTCTACTACACTACTCTCTAGCTGTTGGTTTAAAAATGGCAGTTCTGTGTTTACACTGTTGCCTGTTGGTCATGATAACCCCGCCCCCAGCCCCTGACGTATTTGGCGTTTAGTTCTGGCCCAGCAAAGAGTTGGTAAGCACCAGTTTTTAGCCTATGGAAACACAAAAGGACTGGTGCTAAGCCAGGCACTAGTTCTGTACCAGCACTGGAATAGTACCTGAGTGCTTTCTGGTATTTGTGTTGTTTCTTATTTTGCCAAATGTTTGATATCAATTGACACTGGTATGAAACTAGGAAATTAGTTTGGCATCATTCATGTTATATTGTCTTGAGCCAGGCACAAATACAAAAGAATTATAGTTTTGATTCTTAAAATTCTTCATCCCATAAGAACCAATACTAATTTCTCCTTAGAGGGAAATTTAGAGGAAAAAAAAAACAGACTGACTATACCACAATGAACACATTTCTGAAGTAACACCTGTGTCATCATGGATTATTATGGATTAAAATACAGATTTGAAATATAATGCTACATAAAAACATGGTTGTATGACTTTCAGGCTAGATCACCCTCCCCATTCAATTGTATTTAATCAAACTATAACATATTGTTATAGGTTTGGATGTATATGTTTACGGTGCATTTCAGTTGAGTTAACTTTTATGCTTGTATGGTACTTATTAAGCTATGGCCAGCAGCTGACCTGGCTTATAGACTGGTAACTAAAAACAAACAAACACATAATCTGGCTTCATCAAACAAAATAATGCAAAAACTGGAGGGACCAACAAAACCTTGTAATGATATTGATCTTCACATCTAACTGCAAAAAAGCAATGTTGAACTGGGAAATTACAATTTGTTTTTTTCCTTCCCTATAGCTCCACTTCCTAGGTAACAGATTGTTTTTGTTGATTTTAAATCTTTGTCCCAGTACAACATTCGCACATTGCTGCATCATACAGTTGTTTCCAGTGTTTTTTAATGTTGCCAATGCACACAGAAGACTTTTCTGTCACCTGTGCACTGTAAAAATAGGAAGACTGCGCTTAACTTTAATAAATTCAGAGTTACTGCTATTCACCCATTTGCAGTCCTCAGGTGGGTTTAAAGATGAGCAGAGAAGCAGGGATGGCAGGGAAGAGGAGAGGGATGGAAAGAGAAAGGTTGAGAGTACAAGAGAGAGTTACCAGAGGAAGACACAAAGATACAGAAATTGTGACAATTGTTGAGTAAAAAACAAAGTAAAGCAGTGGTGGAAAGATTGATTTTCAAGGATTATTTTGCTTTGCAACAATCATTTTCCATCCACTCGAATCAACTATCTTCATGTTTTTCGCTGAGGTTTTTTTTTTCTCTGATTGCTTCCCTAAATGATGCTGAGAACTTATTTGTGTGTGTGTGTTTTTTTTGCGTGCACGCTTTGTTTACGTGTGTGCGTATTTCAGTATAAAAGCCTGTTGTCCCACCAACTCCACTACAGACCTGAGGGAAGCCATGAGAGTGCTAATTAGCAGCACAGAGGGAAGCAGCCCCAGCGGCCAATCAAATCTGCTTTTGAAACTGGCTCCCCCTGAGACGCCATGGAAACAGGGTGACTGAGTAACCAAGGCGATGAGATATGATGTCACTTATTTAGAGGTACAGCATCACTGTAGTTTTAGTTATTATTATTATTTTTTTAATCTGAAATGAGATGAAAGAAAGATTTTTGTGTGTTCAAATGTGAATATATTCTCTCTTGTGCCTCTTTTTTTTCTTTTTTTCTGGCAGTTCTTGGCTGTCCTTGTCCCTGTAGTCATCTCATTTGCCCGTTTAGTATTTTCAAAGGGGAGATGTTGAGGAAGGAGTTCAAAGATAGAGGCGGGTTC
>OOFC01015389.1:12907-45431 GCA_900323345.1 Pseudochromis fuscus
CAACTTGGCGACTTTCTTGCTAAATCTGGCAACTTTCCAGTCCTCTTAGCGACTTTTTTTTGTCAAAAGCAACTAGCGACAAATCTAGCGACTTTTTCTGGTGTTATAGGCGACTTTTCTAGTGTTTGGCGACTCTGACGCGAAAGCACGTATCATTCTGCAGTCACTACCCAGATACAGTTGTGCTCATAAGTTTACATACCCTTTCAGAATTTGCGAATTTTTTTTGGCCATTTTGATCAGGGTCATTTGGGTAGTTTCTGTTGTCATTGTGACTCAAAAAGAGTACGCAGTTGTTTGACAATAAATGGCTTCATCCAACCACTAACCATGAGTGAAAAAAGTTTTTTCTCTCGTCACTGACATTCTCTGAAAAATGGCCAAAAAAATCACAAATTCGCCCAGGGTATGTAAATTTATGAGCACAACTGTATATCAGGATGAAACCAAGAAGCAGTGGAGCTATATTTCCAATATCATTCAATGTTGACGATGGACGTGGTAGTTGCCATGGTTTCTGGGAGGAGCAGCACTCCTATTGGCTGTGTGGTGAAATAGCAAGTACACAAAGTAGAAAAAAAATGCATCGTGTGTGGCCTGAAGACACCGTAAAATGATATAACTTTAATACATTCAACATTTGTAACCGTGGTTAATGTGGGACACTGGTCCTCACATTCTGAGCAAAAATGAAAATGAAAATTTATTCAAATATTCTGGTTCTTTTTCTGTCTATTGAGGCTGCAGTGGAAATAATTAAGAGAGCTGAGGAAACCTACTAAGCAAGGAGACCCATTTGGAGGAAGAGCAAACTCAACCTCCTGGAGAATCCAAATGATAATGTGATGGATGTCATGCATGGCAGGATGTGATAAGGAACGTGTTCTTTGAACAGACTCAACCCAAATTTCTTGGGGATACTTCTACATTACGCTACACTTTAGTCATATATAGAAACAGCGACTCCTTTTATCTCGTGTGAGTGCGCTGTATGATTCACAGACGCACAGGGTACGTTTCTACATCAAAAAGGTCATTTGGTAATAAAAGTCATATGCGAGTTGAGCTTAATTTTTTTTTCTTGCACCAGCCCCCACCAAGCACCAAGTCAGAGTCAGCAGTGACAAACTGTAGCCCAGTTTGCCACGAGCACACTTTGGGCCTCCCAGTTCCTCCTCAGTGAAACACGTATATTACTAAAAATCTTGGCCAAAGGATGTCATTCAGAAACTAGAGAGAAGTGAAATTCATTAAATGAGAGAGAGAAGAAACCAGTGTTGAACGAAGTGTTTGAAGAAGTGTCAATTATCAAGAATTTGCTTAGGAAAGTGGAAAAAAGGCAAGACAGGAAGACAAGTGAAGTGTAGAACAATTGAAAAAAATGAAACAGGTGGAAATAATACAGAACTCAGTAATAAGAAAGATTCAGTGCCGGGAGAACATCAACATCTAGTTTTACAAATAGAAAACATGCTGCCTGAACTATCTCAGCATATCTATATTTTCAGAAAGTTCAGTTTTTTTGGTAAAGGTGCGATCAATTAAAAACAAAAAAAAAAGAAAGGGAAAAAACCTAGACAACCTAGTGAAGGCAACATGTCTGATCTCCAGATTATAGACATTGTCATCCTGCATGTGTGAGCAGATCAGCAAAATCAGCAAGAATTTTACCTGAAGAGCTCAAATGTTTCACTTTGTCACTTTTTAGTTGGGTTTTCTCCAGTTTCCTCCCACAGTCCAAAGACATGCTTGTTAGGTGAATTGATCATAGGTGTGAGTGGGAGTGCGAATGGTTGTTTGTCTCTGTGTTAGCCCTGTGATAGGCTGGCAACCTGTCTCGTGTGTACCCTGCCTCTTGCCCATTGACAGTTGGGATAGACTCCAGCAGACCCCTATGACTTAAGTGTGGAGAAAGCAGGTATAGAAGATGACTGGCTTTTTAGTTGGATCTACTGCTTTCTTCTCCTTTTTCTTCTCCTTTTTCTTGGATGGTGGTGTTTTGCTGCCCCCTACTGGTTCTTTATTTTTGTTAAAACATTTGCTCATTGTCATTGTATTCTGCCTCGTAGAATTTCTGCCATGTTGCAAACAGATGGACAGACAACTAAACAAAGCGGCACAGGTGAAAATACAACTCCATGATGCAGGTAACAAATATTAAAGCTTTCAATTTTAAATCTAATATTTTCTCTCCTAACTGCTGCAGTAAACCTTTTACTGTCAATCTGTCATATGCTGCACTGTGTTCACCAACTTTGTCTGTGTGCATGTTTTCAGATGGGACAGATGGTTTCTGGTGAGTTCATCAAAAGTTGCAGGTCGTACATCAAAACAAAACAAAGTGCTGCAAAGCTGAGGGGAGCTACAGAGTTGGGTGATAATGCTCTGAGGGTTGATCAGTCTGCTTTTCATGTAGTCATTTATTAATTTATATACGAAAATATTGTTTGAAAAACTCCACCAGTAACCTGTACCTATAACTTCAGGTTAAAAGTTAAAATAAGTGTAAGAAAATTGTTTGTGTCCTGGTCAAAGTTGAGAGTCAGTTACATACGTACACACAGATTTTTTTCCTGGCTTTCACTGGTTGCACTCAGGCCTGAGCAGCTTTAAAAATGTGGTGTCTCCTGCAGCTGCAATGCTGGCTAAACGCCCAGATGGGGGACTTAATCTTGATGTGCAAAATTTTCCTAAGTCTTTTCCTAATACTGACTTGTGCACAATCCATGTCTTTGTAGCCTTAATCCTTATTTATCCTGTCTCTTCTACTTTACCCACATCGCCCCTTGATTATCAAAGTGGAATTAAGGTAAAAGCAAGAGAAGATCCACCTGGATTCACCTGGTCAGTTTTTCCCATACTAAGGCCACATGCTGTTAATAGTTTGCACTGCCCGGTGCGTGAAGCGATGATCACACAGCTTCTCCAGACAAGTGGCTGTTTTAGGATCAGCTGTGGACGACCAGTTTGTTAAAAGGTTCTTCAGCAAAACCAGAGAGTGTTAGATTGGAAAAGGTGAGAGCCTGCTTTCATTTTCACATTAAAGAATGATGTTGCGCTTTGCATAAACTGGTCTTTTATTTACTTGTTTCAACCTCAAGCCTTTATATTCAAGGTGTTATTACTTTTTATAACTTCCAAGGTTTGTTGATTTTTACTCGATCCCCCTGTGCGGTGTGGGGTACAGGGTGAATGCATTTATAATGGGATTTTCTTTGTGAGTGTGTGTGTGTCTCCAAGCATGTGTGTTACTACTGTCTGTTTACAATTCATTACTTACATGTTCAAGTGGCTGCTGCATTTTTGTTTGGGCGTGTGCATGTACATACAAGCATGTGTGTAACTGCTGTCTGTTTACAATTCATTACTTACATGTTCAAGCGGCTGAGCATCAAACTGCTGTGTTAATTATCTCAAAACTAATTGTGCAATATGCTGAGGACAAGTACACTCAAGACTTGACTGCATCTTGTTATGTGATAAAATGGTCTGTGATTAGAAAGGGATGAGAAGGATGAAAAAAAAACAACACTGGTGGACGATGATTGTTTCTCACTTCCTCAGATCTGCAGTTGCCTTACATGTGGTTCACTCCCTGTCTTTACCTGGTTGAAATGTTTAATGTTGAAGTCACTGTTTTCATCCACCCCTGATGCTGTTTAAAGCATTTATCATCTAGTAGAGTAGAGGCCTGTTACCTTCTGTAGCTGATCTGTATAATATCCTCTATTCCAGGAAATACTGTAATTGTAGCCACCTATTCTAACAGCGCAGTTGTCAGGAGGCATTGTCTGTGTTGTTCCTTTCAATATGGCATCAGTACCAGGGTGGCTGCCTGAGAGGAATTATTGTTCCTCCAGCCAATACTAATTTGATGCTGGTGGGATATTGTCACAACAATCAAATCAGTGAGAGTGTGTTAACCTGAAAGCACATCTTGACTGACTCCAGTAAACCATAAACACGGCGCAGGTGTCTGTATAACAGCATTATCATCACTATATGCATCTGTCATTTTTAATGTAACCAGATCATCATCCACATTGATAGCACATGCTGTTTCTGGACAGCTCCTGCTGTAACATCTGCCACTGTCACAATTCACTTATTCTTTAACAGCCATGATTCAGTGCTTCTGGCGCATTGAAAATATTGTCCTCTTGACTAAACTTGGTCTTTGGTACCACTATAGTGAGCTTGGCTTTGATGAAGCCTGTGTAGGGGAGTCCTATATGGTGATGATAATCTTCACACTCTAGTGGTTGTTCATGTGATTATCTTTATCTGTTTCTTTTCCTCTGGCACGCCTCTACACACTTTTTAAAATATGGAGCTGTTCAGTTTTGCTAATGTCCTCCCTGCAGATTTGGGCCTTGATAAAAAAAACACGCCACACACTGAGTGGCAATAAAGAACATACCACAAGACTACATGTACAGTACATGAATAATATAAAAGCCAGTGTCACCAGTTACTCAGAATAATATGGCCTAATGGTGCAAGTTGGAGCACAAGACAGTTGTGGTATTATCAGGTGGTATTAACAATTTCATTGGAAAATAAAAAATGTGCATTTACACCTAATACTGCTGCAAGTCTTTGGTTGATGAGACCAAATTAAAGCCAGAGCCCTAATACAGGCTGGGGAAAAATAGATGGTATATTGTAAATGGAGTTCATTTATATAGCACTTTTTGACCTTAGCTAGGTCCCAAAGGACTTTACAAGGCTTCTCATTCACACACCAATGGCTACAGAGCTGCCATGCAAGGTGCTAGCTAGTAGCTAGTTGCTACCATTGGGAGAAACTTAGGGTTCAGTGTCTTGCTGAAGGACACTTCGACATGATCTTACAATTCGTAGACGACCTGCTCTACCACCTGAGCCACAGATGAATAAATTAAACATAGTGTATCTACGAATGAGACCAATTCAACCTATCAAAGAGGAGGAAATTATAGGCTTACGTCAAGCCTTTCCCAGATACTTGCTTGTTACCTCCTGCAGATGAAGTAAGAAAAGGTCACGACCTCTATTTGAAAACAACTTGTAATCAGTCTACTTTTCAGTTAGGGGAAATGATGGTTGTTCCACTTTTATCAGTTGCTGTTACACTGGAGGCATTCGGTGATATTTTTGTGTTTTTTTCTTATCATAGAGAGGAGGTGAGACTAATCTAAATATATGACAGGTACTACAGTACAAGGCAATACATATTAAACTGATGACTGATGACTCTGAATCTGAGAGCGAACACCGGTTAGAGAGAACCGCTCCTTGACATAGAAGGCTACTTACCATTATATTATGTCCAGGCCACTGAGCATAATTTCTGTCGTTATTCGTCCTTCCTGTTGTAAAATTTCAAGCCTGTGCGAGGTTCCTGCCTCGATTGGTTTCTGATCCTGTTTGTCCCTGACCGCAGCTGATTGTCTCCGGCTAACGTTCTGCTCGGGAATGCTCTTTAATGTTCCGCTTGCATTCTTCCATTCGGCTCGTCTGAATCTCTCCCAATCTGTTTTTACTTTCAACATCCAGCCACAGCCATGAACGCTCCACTGAGTTTCCAAGTGCCGCAGAATGGCACCCCTCCTGCTAATGAATATGCTTTTGGAGGGTACGTGTTGTGCTGGGGACCGGCTGAATGGTTAGATGCATATGTCTCTGAGAACAACCCTGCGACGCACACGTGCACGCACATAGACACGCACACAAATATGCACAGTTGGTATCCTTTTTAGGAGGGACATCCTAACTAATGAAGGCTCTTTCTTTTAATGGCAAGTCAATGAGCCATCCAAGCCTAAGTTTGTGAGAGATTCATGAGTGTGAGATTGTGTGTGCGTGTGTGTGCATGTGTTTTCTGTCAATGAAAGTTGTGGTAACAGATAGTTGTGTCATGCTGAGTTTAAGTACTATGAATGAAATGTTTATGGTGATTAACGCACAGTACAGCACCTCGAGGTCACAGCCCATCTATTACTGTAACTGAGCGTCACATGTCTTATATTAGGCCCTAACAATGACAGCATATCTCACCATGTCCCACCAGTGGATTACTGTATTATAATGTATCATCGTGATGCTACTTGTGAATTAAAACGGAAAATTAAAACACATACATCGAGTCTCGAGATTAAAATCGGAAAATCTGAACGCTAGATGAGGATTGTGTTGGGGGAACACCTTTACGCTGTGTTCACACCAACGTCCTAGCAAGAAAAGGTTTAATTTTGACCAACAAAATTTGCGTCATGTGATATTACAATAACAGATCAGCTTATCGTTGCCATCTGTGTCCGTCCAGAGCTTTATGATATGACTTTGACTCACCCTTTTCTAGAAGCTTTCCAAAAGGAGTACTCCCATTGGCTGTGGATGGCCAAATCTCCAAATTCAGTCCAGCGGCCATATTTGGTTGAGTAACTTGAAACTTTGTTTTGTGTTTGGTGTGAACACAGCTTTAGAGGACAGATGGGGAGGAGGTAAATCTGGAGATCTCAGGGGACATGTTTTCCCTCTTCTGCTGAGTGAACTAACCTTTCTGATTGGATAGAAAGTTTTGCATTGCCATGTTACCTGGCAACAATGAGGACAAGCCCCTCAGTGCTTGATATCTCTGGGTAAATCTCTTCTACACTGAGCACTGAGGGGCTCATCTTTATTGTTGCTTATAGGCAGATGATGCCTGTGAACAAGCAGTTTTTAAGACAGGAGGACTGGCAGGTACACTACATCTACTAAGATATTATTTTGTTTGGTCCATCTGAAAATGACGATGGTGAAATATGGGGAATTAAACCAACGAGAAATGCAAATTAGGCTCTGGGCATGGAACAATGGATCTGAGTTTCACCATCCAGTGTCTTTGCAAAGTGTGTGGTGTTTACACCCTCGTCAGATTTATTTTCTATAACTACAAGAATAGATGTTGTGTAAATAATAGACGTTGACGGTTATGGGAAAATTTCATTTGTTGTATGTTATCATCAGATACTTTGAAATCAAATGCAGGGGTTAGCACTTGCACCTCACAGGAAGAAGGTTTGGGGTTCGAATCTCGACTCGAGACTTTCTGTGTGGAGTTTGCATGTTCTCCCTGTGCATGGTGGGTTTTCTCCGGGTACTCCGGTTTCCTCCCACAGTCCAAAGACATGCTTGTTAGGTGAGTTGATTTGTCTAAATTGACCATAGGTGTGAGTGGGAGTGTGAATGGTTGTTCATCTCTGTGTTAGCCCTGCGATGGGCTGGCAACCTGTCCAGGATGTACTCCTGCCCTATGACAGCTGGGATAGGCTCCAGCAGACCCCTGCGACCAAGTCGCAGGGGTCAAAGCAGGTATAAAAGATGACTGACTGACTTTGAAATCATAAAAACAGCCGCACCAGAAAGATGTATACCAAATGTTAGATTTGACAATTCAGGGTTTCAATTTTTTTCTCCCCTTTCCAAACACAACTCAGCCAGTATCATTCAGTCTAATGTTAGTTTACATTCTTATTTCTGGTAGCTGGTCCTTGGTGTGTCCTACTTGAGGACATCATACAGGTTGTGATGGCAGGCTATGATTTGTCAGTAGGATGCCATGTGACTTTTCCAAGTCATGGCATGATATATATTGTGTAATCTGACTCCAGGTTAAGTCTTAAAACATACAATGTGTTTTTTTCTAAAGTGGAAGTCATCAATACCGAGATACTAAATAAAGCTAAGCTTGTTTTCCACCTCAGTGCTCACCTTATGGGAGGGTTGCAGAGTTGGACAAACATGCAGTAATTCAGAAATATAGACCCATTTATCAGCTTGTCTTCCTTCCAGATCACACAGCAAATGGGAGCAAGGTAGCCAGCGTCATGTGAAAGCAGCTGAAGAGAGTGTTAGGACCACTACAGCAGCATCTCCTCCACGCTGTCTCCCAAAGACGATAAATATTGCATCACAGTACTCTGCGAATCAAGAGATGCCTCTGCTGCAGCGTACATTATACCGCCGCTTAATTTGAGCTGTGCCCGTCACCCTTAATGTGGGCCGTAACCTACTGGGTCATGATCATTCTGGATCGCAGCTCACACACGTCAACTGTCATGACACACAATTACAACCCACTCAATTTACTCTGCAGCTACGGAAGAGACTGGAAGAGCGCTAATGACATCCCTGGACACCCTAATTGACACTTTCAACTATAACACACAAATTAAAACCACTGAATTGGTTAAATAAATAAGAGACACCACAGCTCTGCAGGCCCTACAGATTTCTTCTTCCTGGCATCTCAAATAAACAACACATTATTTTTTATGCTGGCAAACAGGTTGGAGGAAGTCCGTTGGGTTCACTGTGCTAGTCTGATGGATGAACTGCATGCTTCATCCATCATTAAAAAAAACAAAAAAACACGAGTTACATTGTTAAAAAAGTTTAATTTTCTTGTAGCAAAGGTTTTTGAGCGTCTACTAGTCGCTACTTTAAAATGAAAGGGTTGAAACATTACCCCTTCATTCTTGTTTTTGACCCAACAAGGCACACAAA
This sequence comes from Pseudochromis fuscus, assembly GCA_900323345.1. Lineage (NCBI taxonomy): Eukaryota > Metazoa > Chordata > Actinopteri > Pseudochromidae > Pseudochromis > Pseudochromis fuscus. The sequence goes on from OOFC01015389.1 coordinate 21,440, forward strand.
TATTCATAGTGTGTTACAATTTTGCATTTTAGTTTTAGTCTACAAGTTTTGCTGCAGGGTTTGTCCTAAAACTGTTACGGCCCAGGCAACAAAAGGTGCAATTTTGTAACTATTTGAGAGTCACTGATGTTCAGTTCAGCTCAGCTGCACCATCTGGTCAGAATGATGCTGATTGCCAAACCAAACCTAATGGCAGTTTGTAGCCACAGGGAAACATGTCATAAAAAGACAGATATCCTGAATTTCATTTCCCAGCAAACAAGCTACAATTGCTTAAAACAAACACAGGAACTCAATCGCTGAAAAAAAAAAGTAATCACTGTTGTATGGGGAACCTCCTTCCCAAAAATATTCTCAGGTGTGGATTCACTCTTCAAGTCATCTCTCCAACTCAAGACTACTGCAAACAAAACCAATTAACATGCTGTGAGATGGTGTGTGAATGTGTGTGTGTGTGATGAATATTTGATATATAGAGTGTCACTACATGCTCTTCCTTTAGATCGTGACATCATGTTGGGACCAGAGATAAATTTTGCATAATACATGAGGTCACTCACTCATCAATTCAACCTACCACTGGTTTAACGCTGGTTTTCGTTTTGGATTTTCTTTTGTTTGCTATCGAGGTTTGTGAGCGGTGGAGAAGAAACAGCATGCGCCATGCAGAACAACTCTACCAGAAGTTTGTGAATGATCAGCATGTAGCAGTGAAAACATGAATGAATAATGTAATTAATGTGAAGCCTGGTCCAGTGTGTAATTGCTTCTGGGGCTTGATTGCAGACTTTAGTTTTGCTTTGCTGCAGAGTAGATGTGATATATAGATGATTATCCACCATATATTAATAAACAGTATGTGTATGGTTAACAAAATCTTTATTTTTAACGATAATTAAGTTGATGTTCCTGTCCTCTGATGAGCTAAAATATTAATATGAATCACAATTTACTTTATGATTTGCATAATTTTGCCCATTTTTGCAACTCCTTGTTTAACTGGGAAACAGCACAAATCACAGCACCTCTGAACATCTCTTAATTCTCCAGCCATGTTAATTTTTTTTGCCATCCTATGTCTGTTTAAACAACTTGTATGACCCTGGGCCCATGAAACACTTTGAAAGTGGGTTCTATAATCTGGAAACATTTATGAATGTTGGCGAGGAGAGGACCCTATTCTGCTGAAACATGGAGTTTTGGAGATGAAAGAAGCATCAGTTATGTTGTCAGTTCAAGTTCAGTTCATGCCCTCTTTCTACCCTCCATCTATCACACCGTTCTCAACTTTGAACTGAACAAAAAAGCAGTGAAACGAAGGGCAAAAACTACAAATTTCACGGAGCCAAGTTGAGCCAAGGCGCCTAAATGCAAAACAGAGAAAAAGCAAGGAATAGTAATTATCTGTGTGTGTTTGTCTGCGTGTGCGTATACGTGTGCGGGATGCAGACTGGTTGCACAGACTCCCAGCAGAGAGGCAGAGAGGAGTTTGCGAAGTCGTCCCGCTCCCCCCCCTCTTCTTCCTCTCTCATTTTTACTCTGAACAACACGCAGGAATCAAGCTGTGCAACAGTGTGAGAAGGAGGGAGAGGAAAAAAAAAGAGAGAGAGAGAGAGAGAGAGAGAAAAAGAGTAAGAGAAAGAGAGAGAGAGCATCAAACACTCTGTAATAACTGGCTCTAATTAAGACCAGAGGGAATAGGGGAGTTATTAGCTGTCATAAGCAAGTTTATCACATCCAGAGAGAGCAGATATAAGTGTGTGCATGTGTGTGTGTGTGTGTGTGTGTGTGCATTCACACAAGCAAGCTGTAATAGTCAGGCAGTAGTATTCCCTCCCTCCAAATGCCCCAAATGTTATTAATATGTATGCAGCTGAGAGAGATACCCTCGCATCTCCCAGCTCATGAAAAAACACTCACAAATGCATTATTATCAATCCCCATTAAACCGCCACTCATACACTCAAACGCATACAGCAAAAGAGAGACATCTATCAGAGAACAAATAATAACTGTTTAATGCAGTCAGAGACACTCAAGTTGTTTTTTCCACAAAGGGAAAGCTCTTTAACTTTGGTGACTTATTGCTGTGTTGTTTTATTTCAGGATGTTTGTCTTCTACCAATTGTCTGAGGTTTAATATGGGTGAGGGCACACACACACACACACACACACACACACACACACACAGCGGTGGAATATAAGTACAGTTTCACACACTTCGGAAGTAATTAGTTACTTTGGAAATTGATTTTGCACACACACATTTTTGTATAATTTTTACGTCCAACCATTGCTGCTTATGTAATTAGATTAGTAGTAGTGGATTAGTAAGAAGTACTTTTACTTTTGATTTTACTTTTGATTTACTTTTGGTTTATTTTGACTTTTTTTAAAGGGCTACTCAACAAACAAATGATTAAAAAATGGGAAGCTGCCCAGAAAAACTGAAAAGAAAATCCAGACAAATCCCTAATTTCTGGTGAATGAATGTTTTGCTGTTTCATCAGAGCGTCGGTGCAGCTGGATTATGCCTTAGTGCAGGTTTGAGCTCTGAGCCTTTTCTGTTTTTTGTCTTTTGGATCTAGTACCAACACTATCATATTACCACCATCCACCAAGCAGAAAGCATCATTAGCATTTGATTTCCTGAGTAAACACCTGCCTGTTTAGCTGCTAAATGCTCCACTATGTTCACCAGTTAGTCCCAAACTATGATGATCAGCTGTGTGTGTTCTGTTGCTGGGCAGGTAGTGTTCACAGCTTTTAACTAAACAGATCTGTCTGCTGCTGCTGAATATCTTAAGGGCTTTGATTCATCATCAGATGGTGGTTAAAACGAGTACAAAATATACTTAGTTTTGTTTTTTTTAAAGTGTGATGTGACGTTTTTTTGCTCAGCAAGCCATTATGTGCATTTAGTCATTGAAGCTGAAGAGTGATTTTGAGTGGCAGGGAGTTTATTCCTGACCATCCTCTAGTGAGCAAGAAGTATTTGATAAAAATGTCGCTTTTGTGTTGTAAGTGGGTTTTGTGTTTATCTGTGTTTTGTAGTGTGCACACACTATATTTCACTACCTCCACAATAGATTCCTTCACAGTCTGTTTCATACAATTAAAGTCGAGACCACATGTTCGCTTAAAGAGTGCTCTCGCCTTTAAGTTAAAATACAGCATGTTGTTCCTCTGCTGTTGTAATAGTGAAACGGCCCTGAAAGTCCCTGTGGAAATAAAGGCAGTCTCTATTGAAGTTTACCAGACCCCAAATAAACTCCAATAATTGAGAGGGCAGGAGTCATGTCTGCACCATATTGCTGTCAGCTGTGTTCACAGGTCAGGTGAGCAAAGAAGAAAGACAAGAACTACCTGAAACTGAGGATGTATTTAGACCTGTGTTTCTAATCTGTTTTTTCTTGTAGCATTTCATTGTTCATGCAAATAAACCCATCCCCACACTGGACTATAGGCTTCTGATGCTGTTTTTAGGGCCCGAACCCAAGCCAGGGGCAAGGGCCCTGTTGTACTTGTAATGTTTCTTTCTTTCTTTGTTTCTTATTATTATGTCTCTTTGAGGCTTAATTTGACCCCCTAAACATGCTCAAAAACTCACTAAATTTGGCACGCACATCAGTCCTGGTGGAAAATTTGATAAAATGGAAAAACCAAACCCCTCAGTGTAAAAATGGGCTCTGTAGCGCCACCTAGGCTCAGAAAAGTGCCCGCTGTGGCCTACAGGAATGTGACAGAGACACGGGAGGAAAGCCAAATAGTAGTACTCATCAAGACCTACAAATCACATGCTGATACCCCTAGGCTAAAATCAACAGGAACTCCTTCAGGAGCGCCTTCAAAAGCTAACAGATGACTGAGGACACAGTGTTGACCAACATGACTAACCAGTTTTTTCATTGCTCAAATCTTTTGGATTTTATAAGCCCTGAAAGTTGGAGTGCTCCTCTGTGAAATCTCCTTAAACTATAGAAATGCATAGGAAAAAAAGGCACTCCTGTCACTCTGGGCCCTCCACAGTCTAAACTATAAGTCTGACAGCTTTCTAACCTATGCCGAATGAAAGAGCATGAAAAAACCTTCAAGAAAATCATATTTTGTGTGACGTTTGATCAACTTTAAGGTACTTTTCAGGCAGTTTTGTAAAATGTTTTCTCTTCATTCTCTCTCTGCACTGCAGGTCATGTGACCTCACTCTGAGCGGGAGAGCAGTCCCCAATACACACACAGTGTAAAAGCTGAGAAAGGGCTGAGAAAACTCTCCAACTAAAACTGTCAGAACTCAAAAACGGTACAAGATAGAAAAAACATGTAAATACAAGATTTAAAGATCAAAGTCTTGTGACTCATTTAAACTTTAAATTAACTCTGTACCTATGTTGGCCCATTCAAAGTTCAAACAGGTGTGGATTTGACTGTTTTCCTCATTACATTGCTTCACAGAAAAAGCTGCACAGAGCAGCATGCTGCTCACTGTGTACAAACACAGTAAGGCAGGATGACAGACAGAGGTCACAGGTTACAGGGGCCAAAGGTCATGTCGTCTGTTATTGAAAATACTTGAGTGAATGTTGTTTTTCACTTTTATAAGTGTAGCACATGGATAAACTTGATTCAGTGCCTGATTTCCACTTTCAAACAGTGACTGCAGTTACGTTCTGTCCTGCCTGCACGACAGACCCACACTGCTCTTGAGCGGCAACGTGGACCAACTGGCGGCAGTCGGCCACGTCTGGGGCGAATTACTGGGAACGGGGACGGCCAGGGGGCGAGGGCCCGTCCAACATTGCTTGCAGCTTTAATCTTTCTTTGTATTTCTTCTGTTTTTGTCTCTCTTTATTGTTAATTTTCCTCTCATTGGAGCCAATTTCCCTGTATTGCTTTTCTTAAACCTCACAGGGGGTTTGAATAAGCTCACTAAGGCAGCACAATTATGCAGAAATTTGCCTACGCTGATAAATGGCTCTGTATTTTTTCCCCCCCTACATCACACCTAAATTTACACTCTTCCTTTTACCTGCCACAATGGACTCGTATTGCTTTATTTTCTTGTTCAAATGTTCCTCTTTAATTCAGTTAATGTATTTTTTTTATCCGCTAATTCTTCTTTTCACATTTTCCCACCTCTCTCGTCTCTCTTGGCCTGCGTTCACATCTTTTTGTGTTTGTTCTCTATCTCTCCACTCAGCCATCCCCTCTGCCTCTCCCTTGACCATGCATTCCATTACAGTGCAGCCTCCATTGATTTGCTCTCTGGCTGAAGTGCTATTGATTACAATACATGCTCCACTGCTACTGAGCTCAGGCAGTGCTGCTGTGCAAAAAAAAGAAAGAAAAAAAGTCAAACACACATGCACATGAGCACACACCGATCTCGCAAACACACCGTTCCTCTTTCCTTCTTTTCTTTAGCCTCCATCTCATATCTGCACCTGAACATTCAGCAATACACTCGATCCCTTCTTTGTCTTCTCCTTATTTTCATCGACACTGCATCTAGGTCTTTATTGGCATATTGATCGGTGCTGCACCACAAAAAGACATATGTCTTCATGTGCAGTTCCTCAACCGTTGTTTTGGAACTGATTGTTAGAAAGAGCGTGAGCTGAAAGCTGGACTTGACATTGAGAGAAAGCAACAGAGTTTTTCCCTGGAAGGAAGGCCTCAAAATAAACCTTTAAGATGTGTAAGCACATGTGGGTTTGTGAGTGTGCGTTTGTCTGAGTGTGTGTGTGTGTAGGAGAGAAGGAATCTGTTGAGGGCCTCTCATCTAGTAAGCTATGAATTTATGTATTTATGCCAACGTGCTGAGTGCAAGTGCTTTTTAATGAGAGAGAGAGAGGACAAGGCCTGATGAGGCAGGAAATGTCCAGGCCTGTGTGTCACTGGAAGTGACGTATTCACATGCTGTGAAGCTGAAGAGGGAATTTGATGATGTGGAAAAGTGCTGACATGCTCAATGCTACATGGACAAATCCATACATCTGTGCTTTTCAGCAGCATCTTTCTGCTGCTGTCTCACACTCTTACTGTTGTTTTCACCTGTTTGTTTTATACGCTCAGCTTTTTATCAGTTCCCTTCCAGCTAAACTGAAACTAACACCAGAGCACATGAAGAAAAAGTTTAGGCGTCGATATAGATGTTTTTGTTGACCACATCTTAGCCACATGCTATAACTGCATATAGCTGCCTCGGCTCTATATCATACTTTATTTTTTATTGTGGTAGAAAGCTCATCCAATAAGCCAGATCACCTGATTGGACTTGGACTCACCTCTATATTAGTCACAGATGTATGTGTCTCTGTTTTCCCAGTTTTTATATATTATTTATTTATTTTTTCAGCCAGAGAGCATAAACCTTCACCAAGGAATAATCCAGCAGTAATGATGCTACAGACTGAACACTGTTGCCCTCTTGTGGCGAGATAGTAACACTATCTTGTTAAACATTTTTCTGTATTTTTTTCTTAGCTTTTCTGTTTTTGCAGATCATAGGGTTGGTGGTTCAATCCCTGCCTCCTTCCATCCACATGTTGCAGTGTCCAGATTTTAGCTAGCTCTTTGCATTTTAATTTAGTCCACTGGTGTGTGTAATTTTTGGGGCAACTAAACTTGTGTAGCTAAGGTTTCAGTAAAAAGTCCCTATGTAAGGGTAGTCAATAAAACCTCATGCAGAGCACTGTTGTCGCTGTTGCATTAGCATTTAATCACTGGCTCCATCATCAGTTGTGCAGACTTGAAACATCTCACAATAATCCCACAGTTAGAGTGAAGTTGACCAGACAAATGTATTTGGTGAAGTTAAAGGCAGGGTGTCACTACATGCCTAGAGAAGGGTTGTAAACAAAATGTGGGAGTTAGCAACACTTTCCACAGTCCACACTGTCCTATGAAAAAAATTACCGTCATTCACCTCTGTCTCTGTCTCTGTCTCTGTGTCGGTGCTCACAGAGTACAGACAAGCAACATCGCTTCTTCTCTGCTGCTTCTGTGATTTCACTGTGTGGTTACAAAACAAGAAGGTCAACTAAAAGAATTTCCTAAATGAAAAGGTCAGATCTATACATCTCAACTCCACTCAACTTTATTTATAGATAGACAGATATCATTATTGTCCCCAAGGGGCAATTTGCGGAGCATCCAGCGGAGACCACTTTAAGAGACAGTATGGTCGGCCAAAGTGCTGTACACATGCATAAGTAAATTCAGTTTTGTTTCATCCAATTGTGTTTCTGTAATGTCATATCAATCAATCAATCAATCAATCAATCAATGAAAACACTCTATTTTTGCAAGTTCAAGGCCTTGCAACACCAACAAAGACAGAGTGAGAGTGGAAACCCCCAGCCTATCCCCTCAGGAGCAAACACCTTCACAATTGGCACTTGGCAGCTGCAGGAAGGAAAAACTCCCTTTTAACAGGAAGCAACCTCCGGCAGACCAGGCTCTGGGGGCTCCACTGCCATGGTGACCGGGGGCGAGGGAAAGACAACAGGCCAGGAAGAGAGAGAGAGGAGACACAACAGATGCTGGACATCAAGTCAGGACAGTGGATGGACCGGTCAGCCAGACCCCAGAACCACAAAGCTCCATCAGGAACAGGCAGCTCCAGAGACCTGCAGAGACTTATACAAAGAGGACAGACAGGACAAAGACAGACTACCGGGGAGACAGGACCAGTGTTAAAGTAACCTTATCTACACTTCCTCAGCCTATTGGTGTATCAGTATAACAGTGCCTTTCTCCCCCAAATTATAACTTCTTGCTGTATATTCTCTGACATAGTTTGTGTATATTTGTATGATGGGTCAGAACACAACCAGGAAAAAAAAGTTAAAAAATCCCCCTTTAAATCTTAACCTCCCAAACATCCTGGATCAATGAATTGTTGCAACTCTGTTTTGACTGTGTGCAATATATCAGAGCAGACTTACTCTGCTCATTATTACCCCATAATATTTCCATAACACTGAGCTGAATTACGCTGAATTATTGTTCTACAGAGAAGAAGAGATGTAAAACAGTTTGGTAATTTCTTCATTAGTGCCTGGAAATTTGGATCCCCAACCTTCATAACAATAGGTTATCAATAATGAGTAAATGAGCTGCAGCCTCCAATGTGGCTAACAATATGAAATCTATCACATATAATAATGTGCAGAACACTGTGATTAATAGCTGGCAGTGGTGTTATTTTCAGTAATTATTGGTCTTTCTAACAGTGGACTGATCAGTGAGGGGAGATTAGTGAGCTTGTAGGAAGAGCTGTCTCTATTACCACATTTGGCTTTTGGCTGATTTTCACATCTCAGGGATGATGCTGGAGAAAACTGCTGCATTGAAGACGCGAGCCAGAGGTGCAGATATCAGACAGGAAGAAAACAGGGAGGATGTGGAGGCAGCTTATCAGCCTTTAGTGGATTTCTAACACATGTAGTACATATTACATCTAATGTAAACAATTTTATGAGGAGCATTTTGTACCAAAGGGAGTCCTGATGTGCTTCTCAGATCTGAGAACTGATTGTGAAAACATATACAGAAAGATTATTATCATTAAATATAAAAGAAGGGACTGGTTCATGCCATTTGTAAAGTGAATATGGCTGTCATTAGGCTTCAGCTCACATTTCCTCCACAGGTGCAGATAGAGAGGACAGGGTTCAGTCTGGGCACCAATAAAATTGAATGACGTTACACAGAACAGTTGAAAAGAATCCTGAATTCGGATTACATCAAGAATCCAGTCTTGTATTTGATCTGGATCAAACTCTCAGTATCTGTAGACTTTTTAGTAGGATTGAAATACCTGTGATCTTAAAAAAACTGATTTATTCAAGAGTGTGGAATCAGGAACAAGATGTTCTCTAAAATCGATAAAATAATATAGTGTTACTTGCTACTGTTATATTACTAATATACTTGCTACAGTAATAAAATAAGCAAAGCAGATATTAAAAGACCCGTTAAGAAAAGATTTTCATACAAACAATATTGAATGAAAAATTTTAACAGAATGTTGCTTTGAAAAACCTGCTCAGAAGTAAGTAAATAAGGAAATATTTGCTTTGGATCATTTCAATCCTATTTAAAGGAAATAAAATCAAACTGTAGTACAGGCAGGTCGTCCACTACAATGGGTCCATCGACTGTATAAAAGATGGACATCAGGTTTCAAAAACAAGGCCAATGTGAAGGTGCAAAAAAGTGCAATACCAACAATGACCACTAGATGCTGGCTCCAAAAAAACTCCAATTTACTTTATTTCAAAAATCCTCATTTTCAGTCATGAAATACTTTTTTCAGTCATTCTGATGTCATCAGCTAAAGTCAGCTCTTCTCATTAGGGATCTATTGGTCTAGGGCAGGGGTGTCAAACTCGTGCCATTTAGGGCCGAGACCCTGCAGGTTTTCTTTCCAGCCGGTCACTAAAGCGGGTGATTTTAATCATGAACACCTCCTTCAATTTGAGGGAAGGAGCTCATCAGTGAGATCAGCTGCTGGAGAGATGGTTGGAGAGAAAACCTGCAGGGTCTCGGCCCTTCATGGCACCAGTTTGACACCCCTGGTCTAGGTAAAAACTATTTAATCATTAAGTAGATATTAGGCATCAAAATGAGGAAGATTTAGGAGTGTGGTTAGTTTGACTGACAGGTGTAGTCTCCAGTGAGTCACAGGTGGTTTAGAGGCTCATTGGCTGTGAACTCAAGTCTCATTCATACATACTGGGTAGTGCCATCAGGTTTAAGGGTCAGACCACCTCATGACTTCCTCCTTCATATTCAAATATGGTCAGTTTGACTCTAAACAGTCAACATGGCACCGCTCAAATACTAAACTCCAAACCAACAAACCAGCGAGTGATGTCACAGTAGCTTTGTCAGGTTTTTTTTAATTTTTTTTTTATTTTGACCTCCACATTCTCTCTCATATCCAGTTTAACTTTGACCTAAAAATATTTTTCCAGTTTAATTATGTTGGCCACCAAAGCATCATAGCACCAACACACACACACATACACAACATCCACGCTTATCGCAGGACAATCAATAGCAGCAGTGATGGATGCTGCATGCTGATGTACGCGCTGCCCTCTGACCTGTAATTGAATGTGCAGGGTTCAGACACTTTATCATGATAGGGCCATTCGCTCCACAGGTCATCGGCTGCTAAATGGTTGATAAGCCACCACACTCTGCGTCTGCTGCTCATATGTCTGCTGTCAGAGCAATGGGCTTTGCTGACTGATTTCCACCAAGGGTGAGAAAGCCAGAGTTTGTGCAGTGAGAATGTGTGCGCAGGAAAGTCGGTGTAAGCACGCGCATCGGAGGAACAGGGAGTGTTTATGAGAGCGAGGGCATTAGAGTCCTTCAATCGATTCCTAATGCTTGTCTGCCTTGGTCGTTTCTCATCAGGGAAGACTCTGATGGTTCAGGAAACAAACGAGTTGGAATATCACATCACTTTCAACATCCTGCCCGATCCATGAACCAGTCAATGGCCTCGAAGTTTTGACAAGCAAGACCATCCCAGACTTTTAACCCTCACATGCCACGCTAGATTCAGCAGCTGTTTTTAAATTCACTTTTGTTGTATCATTGGTAGGGAAAAAAAACCACCCAAAACAAACCTATGAAGCAGAAATTAAACTCTAACATTCTTTGAAAACTTCCCATAAAGCCGTACAATAAATGTATTCAGTGTGGGATACATTTCATAAACAGAAAACACAGCGGAATTGAACTCATTAAAGTCCAATTTTATGTTTTTCAGTCACATTCCCTGTTTTGGTTGAGGAATCCCATTCATGATGCTCACAAAGCTGCAATAACTTGGGTAATTGGTAATGATTCCTCGCATTAGAAACATTTCAAATAATCATTTCTAAATCACTCGGCAGGAAGATCAGATAATGCAAACAGTAGGTGCAATATTAAAAAAAGGTACTCTGAGAAGGAAATTAGGAAGAAAAAAGGCAAGAAATGTTCACATGTTCACAAACCGAGTTTCTCTTACATTTGGGATCAGTGGTTAAATGATGTGCTTTCGATTATTGGAATCAGCTTTATTAACAGTTTTTTCCTCAAAGGCACCCAACAGTGTTCAACTAATAGCATTTATAGCCATGTGAGTCATTAGTCGAGAGCTCCAAAGTTTGCTGAAATCATGAGTTGATAATTCTCACTTGTCATAAGCATGGGAAAAGAAAGTTATTTTTAGCCATGATCAAATATTAGTAATAAAACTAATTTCCATCAGCCACAGCTTTGGCAAATCTTGCATGCTAAATTGTTAAAAAATGATTTTATTGTTAATAAGCAGACACTATATCCTGCTAAATATCAACATGTCTGCATTGCTATTGTAAACATTTTATCATGCAGGTGTTCACATTTAGCTCAGAGCATTGGCCTGCAGCCTGACAGGGCCTTCGAGCATGGCTACATACCAGTACCATCCCTCTGGATGTCAAAACACTTGGTTTGCCAACTGACAGATCCTTTCAGTGAGTAGTTACCTGATATTATTCAAGACAGGACTCTCCTTTAGGACCGCTACATCTTCAGACAGTGTTTAAAAGGCTGAATTCAGCTGTAAATCACCTCCTCTTTTAAGTTTGTCTCAATCTGCCAAGAGTGTCATTATCTTTTAAGCAAATCACCCCTGTGGTTTCTGGCTGTTCCTCACGGTAAAGTCTCTAACTGATGAAAGTTCATGTTACTGAAATGTGTCTTAAGACATCAAGAAATAACTTAATACAACTAACAACTCTCAATTAGAGTATCTTATTTAAAATGCTAATACAGAAAGCTCCAATATGGAAAGAGTTATGTATAGTGCAGCATTAAGAGTGAACATTAAGCCTTCAACTACAGTCCCAGCATAAGAGCAAATTTCCAAAATTTGCATCTAAGACCACCACCCTAATATATTAATTCCCTTCAATCACATTGATTGCCTGGTTTGGCTTGTCTGCAAGTCTGGGCGGCTTGGATTTAGGAATAATCTGATTGGTTCCATTGTGCCAGACAAGATGCATTAATCACAGAAAACTTTCACCACAATGAATTTTTTAAGTGACAGTCCTCGTTTTCTTTTCCAATGTTGAATTTTAGTTTACATAATGCAACACAACCACTGTGTTTCTCAAAAGACACACTGGTTAATTCACACACCTTTCGGCGTGTTCAAAGAGAATTTTACAAAAAAAATAAAAAAGTTTCTGATGCGGATTGGACCTGATGTTCTTGGCAAAAGAACCAAACTTGAAGGAGATAGCATCCTTGATGCATTATTCTGAAACAACATGAAATATCAGTCAAGCCTGGCTTTCAATGAGGGTGTGTGTCCTTGGTTTTATATTTACAGAAGAAACAGCCAATAGCACGCAAGATCATATTAATCATGTCACGGTTTCCCCTCTGTGTGCGTGTTTGTTTGTGTTTGTGTATGCGTTACTCTAAATGTTGCACTGCCCTAGGTAGCGGCCTTCACTATGTTGTGTTATTTCAGGATCCACTCATTACACACATACACACACGTAGGATTTAGCAGGACATTTGGAGGAGAGTAAACAGAGAATATTTCATCAGCTGTGTGAGCTGGCAATATTTGGGCCTGCGGTAACAGCATTACAGTCTATTTGTTTGAGGTAGTGAGTCTGTGTGAGTGTGAGTGTGTGTGTGTGTGTGTGTGTGTGTGTGTGGTGCATGTGTGTTTGTGTGTCCATCAGCAGAGCCAGAGCCTATAGTGATGTGGGAGCTCACCTGAGTTGGTTTGTTTGGAATAATAAGCCTGCTTCTCAAATGCTGAAAAATACACAGTAGGTGCAAAAACAACTAAAAAGATAAAAAAAAATTGAATTTTTAAAAAAAAGCGCAGCCGTGTAGGAACATCAGCTCTCCATGAAGTACACGGGCCAGACAAATTCAGGTGAGAGCTATGAAGTGTTGTTGAGCACGCTTTCCAAATCCAGTGAAAAGTGGAGATGAAGTGGAGAAGACGAGTGAAGACTTTTTAGCTTTAAGGTAATTAACGGCAGTGTGAGATACCACTGCACCAGGACTTGTGCTGACAGGCTATTCTCTGTCCTGCTCACATGTAAATGCATTAACACTGTCTGCTGAGGTAGCACTTCCACGTGAGAATGTCTTATTGAAGTACACTGTGCTCCACTGTGCATACTGTGTGTTGAGAGAAAAAAAAAAACCCTGCATGACCGGCAAAGGTGAAAAACCCCAGAGACTAAATTTCTGATACTCCATCCACTAAACATCACAGAACACACTGTTGAACATTGTTAATTAAAAAGGACTATTGCTGGAGAGAAAACTTCACCAAAACAGAGGCCGGTGTTGTGTGTTTGAATCCCTTTGCAGTGGTCATGGAGATAAATAATGACTGTCATCTTCTGTAACTGTGGACATTATTTTATTGTTTGCTGTCTGAGCACATTCTTGAATATCAGTATCATGATGTGTTCACACCCAGCGCAAAGCAAATTTTCACCTCGCATTACTCATGCAAATACAACCATTGGACTGATTTTGGAGATTTACTCACTAATATTTGCCCTGATTGGAGTACCCCTTTATGAAAACACAACAACGCCACTTCCACCATCAATAATGAACAAGATCACAGATATTGATTCCTTTTACCTCTTTTGGACGCGCCAGAAAGTGCAATAATGTCATGTCTGCTTTGGTGTGAATACAGCTTTAGAGTTACCCAGAGATACCGTCTATCCTTAGAGTTGAGCGAAATGACAAAAATAAAAGCGCCACCCGGCAACTTTAAAGGGGACATATACTGGTTTTCATGGAAGTTTAAATAAGTCTTATACGCCCCAAGAACATGTCTGTGAAGTTTCTTGGTGAAACTCCACTTTGGTCCTGTGTTTAGTCTCCCTCAAAAACACTCTGTATCCCCTCTGCTGAGAACACACTGATTTTCGATGCCTGTACCTTTAAGGCGCTCCCCTCTGTTGCTCTGCAATGATGTAATGATGCCGTTGCTGTAACCAGGAAACCAGTGCAACGCAAGTAATCGAAAATTGGACGAATCCACTCCGCTGTGAGGCTGGCAGCTGAAACTGAGTTTAGGGTGCTGTCGTGGCACGGCCAAACTGCTCTTGTAACGGAGAAATCCAAGGTGGATCCTACGCTTCTGATGCTGTGGGAGACCATGTGGGATACTCTGGAGGGATTGGCTAAGGCAGCGTCTGTCAGACCATGTAAGACGCAGACTTCTCTTCTGTTACATCACAATATATCAGAATCCTGAACAGCTCGTTTTAGCCCAGGTAACAATGAGATGTTTTTAAAATCTCACTGTTACTGGACTTGGAGGTAAACCAAATCCCAAACAATACATATGAAAGACTTTAAAAAGTGGATTTTCAATATGTCCCCTTTAATGTTGTCTAATTTACTCCTGATGTGGTCGTACACAGCTTGCTAATGCTAGCTGCAATGTTATCCACGTTAATGAATCCTCTGGTTTTGATGAGTCTTGGGCGGTAGCATAAACCCTCAAACAATGACTGGGAGCTTTATTTACTTAATCTACAGAAGGTATCGAGAGACTATTTTAGGCGGGGCTTCATTTTTAATTTCCTCTATGATGACTGTAGTAATAGTTAAGTACAATGCCTTGTTTTTTGACAGTTATACAGGATTGGGATCAGAGCAGATCAAAACATTAAAGGTAGTTTACAATTTAACATGAACTCAAAACCTGGAGCCATTTCAAAATAAAAGCCAAAGTGTTTATGTAGACATACATAATTTATTTTAGAACTTTCTTTGCCCTGTTGTGTATTTGGGGTCTGGCAATTATTTTTTTGTATCAACTATTGCCCCGGTCATTATTAGAAACCTGGCACTTTATCAATCCTGGCTTTTATTTAAGGAAGTTGGTGTGAGTTCTATTTTTACATTAAACTATCCCAAAGAAAACACTATTTTGTCCCATGAAAGGACTGAAAAGTAATTATGCACTAATGCACCTTCTTTTTTCAATGAACAATATGCAGTTTGTAATTTGAGGCCAATTTGAGGCAATTTCACCCTTGTGGCCATCTATAATATTACGCTCACATGTCAGTTCCCCAAACAGCCGATATGTGTAGACATCCCATTAAAAATGGACAGTTGGAGGGATAAGCAGAACTTTTAAATGACATCTCTTCTGTGAAGCATTTCCTCTTGTATACATCCCTGGACTTCCTCAGCTTCTTGCCTGTCTTTTTCTTCACCCCGTGTTTCACCTCACACTCGCTCTCATTCCTGTTCATAATTAGGTCCCCTGACACTTCCCTCTCTGTCCAGCTGTGAGGGTGTGTGTGCATCCTTGTGCTTGTGACGTTGATAAGGAACACATACTCCATTTATCATATCAGAGGTATGGGTCCCCACTGAATTGAGTGTTTAAGTGTGTTTGTGTCTCCTTTTGTGGTTGACTGTGTGTGTGTGTGTGTGTGTGTGAGTGTGTAGAGTCTTTTGGAGCATGGCTGTGTGTCTCGCACAGTAATTTGGCCTGTGTGTGTGTGTGCATGTATCTTATGGGCATGTGTATATGATGCATGCAGTGTGAGACACAGCAAAGAGAGAGTTGAAGGACAGTACATGTTCTTGAAGTAATACGTCTGTGTCATACCAAGAAGGTTCAAAAAAGTAGTTTCCCTTACTTCAGTGTGTCACGTGTAGCTTCATCCCCAGCCTGTGGAGGGCAGTGTGACCCCAATAATTTTAATGACACCCAATCATTGTAGAAAAAAAAAAAAAAACACATTAGATGGTAGAATTATTTTAGATAGAGCTGCAAAAACTCCACTGTCATTTTCTTTATTGCTAAAGTTTGAGCACATCGTGTGTGGGGGTAGAGTCACGTTACAAAACAGACACAAGATCTTGTAAATAGGATCTTTAGAGCAGCAGAAGATGTATTTGAAGTTGGTTTACAAAGGATTTACTGCAGTACTAAGCCAGGTGGAGCAGCACAGTAGATTGGTTTTTCTACTGTTTCCCCACCTCTTTAATCCCAGACAACTTCCTTCTTATTTTTCCAGATACTTGTTAACTGCACTACCTCAAAGCCTTACCGGTGATCTTCTCCTCCTGTCCCACGTTGAACATATCTAATCTGAAAAGTTGTTGACATGCTGTGTTGCCACCACATTTCATCAGTGCCACATGTCAGCAGCCGTACTTACAACAAGGAGACTCTTCAGAGTTGGTCAATTTGAATCAAGTGATTTTTAGTCGCACAAGTGCTTAGGTTGTGATGTTTGAGCTGATGGAGTATTTATGTGGTGCACTAGTTGCAATTGCATGTGCAAATGAATTTAATTTGGAGACCTCTCCTGTGGTTTTTTTTTTTTTAGCATTTGCAGAAGTATTTTTTTTCCAGGGGTAAGTTACACCTGTTTTAGTCCTATCATATAAGCATTTCAAGTTTTATCTTAACACACGGTACAAATCAGGCAACTTAAATTTCCTTTCATCCCTTTAGGCAAGGAGCACAAAGGGCAACTAGACCTAGAAACTTCTTGACTTGCAAAGCTGCTCCAGGCCGGTCCTTGGTCTTGTTGCCTTTTTAACCTGTGACAGCACTCCCGAGCAGTTAGGGTGTACCTTGGGAATGCAAATCACTGCATCCACTCTAAATGCTGGATCTTTATTTGGGGGAGAGAGCGAGAGCAACAGTCAGAGTCCTGCCTTGAGGCAAACAGACCCACTTCCACTTTTTAGAATTGTGCACAGATTCGACTCAGCGTGACTGGATACCTCATGTTTGCTGGCAGCGTCCCACTGGACAGGATGGATCTATATTTCCAAAGCTCAAAATGTCAATCACTTTTTTGTGAGTGCAGAGACTCTCCCCTGGTGAACCCCATTTTTTTTTTTTTTTCTGCAGACCTCAACAGTGGCATAGATCAAAAGGCACTCCTAGTCAAGGTACTCCATAAGATCAGGTATACTGTAAGGTCAGCAGGAGACATTTCTGAAGCAGACAGAACTAAATAAAATAAAATTGCAAAGCCTCCCGGTCCCTGCCCAGAAGCATGTCTTTCTCATCATCATCATCATCATCCTCCTCCTCCTCAGAGGAAGTGAGAAGCAGTAGACCCTGACTGCTGGCAGCCACAATGATCACGCCGTTGTATGAGGGGCAGAGTCTTGAGGTGAAGTTCTCCGAGTTTTCTGTTGCTTCTCTGCTGCAGAAAAGTGGATAAAGTGTAGGATTAGCACAATACTTATGGGACAAGTGCTCAAAGAGTTGGACAGGCTCATTGTGATTGAGTATGTAGATGTCAATATTTATTGTTCAGAGAGTTGAGTGCTCAAGATTTAACAACTTTGTAAGAGAACAAAAAGGTGAATATACATAACAGCAGCAAAATTGCTGTAAAGTATAAATTGAGCAGAAAAAATAATAGCAGGGGAAAGAAAAACAAGTAGAGGAAGAAATCACTTCATAGTATTTTGATATGCCCCTTTATTATCCTTTGTGCCCCTTGGGGGACAACCTTTGTGATTGCTCCATTGCTCTTTTAAATCCCCTCGATTACTGTGTCTGCATTTCAAATGCTGCTCTACAAAGTACACTACTTCTGCAAGCCTTAAAGCCGTAGGGCTAGAACTATTGCGCACTAACTGGGGATTATAGGCTTGTATTTGCCATTTACTCCTTGTTATTGGTCTTCGGTGAATAGCTCCATTTCCTATGTATGAGAGCCTTCTGACTGTACAGGACTAAGCTGAAATATCTCCATGCATAGTGATGCATTGGGCAGCATGCTGAATTATTGATTGGTTCCCATGGATGATGATGATGATGAGACTTTGTAGCTTGCTGGGTTAGCTCAGGGGCAGACGCTTTGATTAAGAAGAGTACCCCTCTTCTCCTGCTGAGAGAGAGAAACGGAGACAGAGGGAGGGAGAGGTGGGGATAGGAAAAAATCTAATACATTTATCAGCGGACAACAACTCTCCAAACATTTGGACGGAGAGAGGGAGAAAACGGGAAAATGAAAAAGGCAGTGAGGGGAGGGAGTGCATGTAGGCGATGCGTAAAAACTGTGAAAAAGGGAGATAAAAGAATAAAGACGAAGGGAATAAAGAGGAAAATATGAAGCATACAAATGGGAAAACCCCACTGTCAAGACAGTAAATGTTTTACAGTCTATGGGAAACTACTCTGGGCGTTCAGCCCAGCACTGCCTGAGCTGACTGTAAGAGGGTTGAGTCAATTTTTTTTTTTTTTTTGCAGAAGTAACCTCACTAGGTTGATGTAGCACTACCACTGCAGAATGCCATTCAATTTTCATGTCAAGCTTTCTTGCTGCTGTACAACTTTGAATTGAAACACTTTGTTTGGTCTCCACTGTTCCTTCTTCACTCTCTACACTTTTAAGCAACTCAACTATTTTCTTAACTGTATTGTGTGTATTTTTGTAAGTTCAGTGCTTTAAATTACAAGCAAAAATGTCTTGATATACTGTTCATGCTGCCACCCCATGCATCAAACGGGAACCATTGCACTGTTTCAGCAAAAAACAAGACAAAACCTCCAAACCCTGACTTAAAAATGACATCACAAATACAATTAAGTCTGTAGATTGGTATTAGACTCAAAATGATCTATTGTGTGATTTGTCTCTTTTGACCTTTTTAATATAAATGATTTCCCTCTCTGTAAGTACATTTTAGCAGCCTGCCACTTTATTTTACCAGATTTAGTTGTGAATTCAATCTATCGCCTAATAAAATTTAAACAAAATGAAAGCATCATTAACTCCTTTTTTCTCTCTTTTCATCTTTCTCTCTGTCCTCTCTCCCTCTTTCTATCTTTGCAGCTTAACATCCTCTCTTTCTGTCTCACTTGTCCTATTCTCTCTGCTTTGCACTCACTTTTTTTTTCTTTTTACCTCAAGTTGTTTTAAAGACACTGGGGGTTTCTGTCTAAATTAGAGCCAGTCAATAGAGGGAGTGTGCCCTAAGGCGAGAAAAGCTGGTACTGTGCTAATATATCTTAGAGACCGAGTAAATGTGTGTGTGTCAGTGTGCGTCTACAGTTGTGTGTCTATGTAGGTTATACAAGCTTAGTTGGTGTGGACAACCATTTTTTGTCAGTTGTGCAAAGCAGGCATTTGAATACAATGGTTTAAATTATGCTAAATAGGAAGATGTATCTGTATTTACACCTGACTTCGACATGCACTGGAGATATCTTATTTGACTTAGAAAAAAATGCATGTTAATGAAAGGGGCAAGTGCATGTGATCTGGATCTGTGACTGAATCTTTGAAACATGTAATTGCACTCCGTTAAAAATGGTTGAAGTGCATCTCAGAAGAAACTGACACTAGGCAACCACAACTACACAAAAATTTGATTTTGATTTACTTCTATGTATCATCTATATGTGCAAAGTTTTTATTATTCTGTTGTGCTACAGACATTTAGTGTCCGATGCGTCGGTGCATGTGTCACACTCACAGAGCGAATCCCTTTGTCAGTGTACGTATCGCATTAAGAAAGTCACGTGACGATACAGCTGCTGTTTCGCCTGTAACAGTGTGGTCAGCTGGATTCTTCACGAACATCAATATATATAAATAAAATCTCAAAGACAAGTACATAGGCATCCTCACCATCCTCACCAGTCGTGCCATTATGCTGAAAGTAACAAATTGTCACGAGCAGGAATATCTTGGCATTCAGGTAAATTTGCATAAATAAACAAACACAAGCACGTGGACCTCTGTAGCAGTCTGATCCCTCTGGGTGTATAGATGACCCCATAATAGACATTTCAGTCATTGTTCAGTATGGACATGTCCATACAGTCCAGACACAATTCTACACCATGGCTAGGTCATTAAATCAGTGTGTCAGCTGAGTCTGTCAAGTAGACTGCCTGTAATGATTGTTAACATCCAACAGGTGTCAGTATTGAACACAGTACCAACAATATCGATACAGTTTGGGTAATATGTCACAACTCTTCATGAGGCCTCATCTACCAGAAACTATTTATGAGCAACACTATAAAAAAATAAAACAAAGAATCACCTTGAAGAATAATTCAGCTGTGCATAATTCAGCTGTACCAACGCCCTCTTGTGGTGAAATAGCAACACTTGCTCATTGTAACAGGTCAGGATTTTTCTTTGGGCAATACTCTATTGGTCCAAAAATAAATAAATAAATACAAATCTGACCATAAGTTTTTCTGTAATGTTGTTAACAGACACACAGACAGACCAAAGAACACAGGCAAAAATTTAGCCTCCTATTTGTAGCACAACCAGCTAGCAAAGCAAGGAAAAAAGAACTGTGTGCCACTCCGATAGACTGTATATAAAAATGGCCAAAGCAAGGGGGTTTCCAAAATATGACCAATGCTGAAGTGCAAAAAAAAGTGCAATACCACCAATGGCCACTAGATGTCCCAATTGACAGTCATGCAATTCTCAGTCAATACATTTTTTAATTCAGTCATTCTGATGTTATTACTTGAAGTCGAGTGGTAAATGGGGTACAATTATATAATACTTTTATCACCTTAGCTAGGCTCCAAAGCGCTTTACAAGATATCTCATTCACACAAAGCTGCCATGCAAGGCACTAGCCACCATTGGGACCAACTTAGGGTACTGAACCCATGATTTTACAATTCGAAGATGACCCACTCTACCACCTGAGCCACAGCTGCCCGTATGATCCCAAATGGTCTTGTGATATATCTGAAAGAGGAAAAAACATAGCTGAGTAGATATTAGGCTTCAAAAAGTAAAAGATATAGGGGTATGGTTAAATCGAGTCCCCAGTGTCACCAACCCTGGGTTCATATCCAAATATGGTCACTTCTGGCTCTAAGCAACCAACATGGCAGCGTTCAAATGTAAAGCTCTTGGCTTCAAAATGTGAGACCTCAGATCAAGTGGTGACATCACATTAGCTTTGTCCTTCCTATATAGCCTATGGCCTGTTGCAATAATATTTGTTTACCTTATTTTTGTGGATTATCAAATAGCATCTTAAACTCCCCCTCCAAATATCTTTCAAATGTTAAAAAGTGGATTTCGACCAACAAATAATACACGCCCATTTCACGTTTTCCCATCGTTAACTGGCAGCAGAGACGAGACAGGAGAAAGGTGTTGTACTCCCTTTTCAAAGTTTTTTTTTTTATTAGTTCCTCAACAACTTTCATGTGTACAGCCCAATGCAACACTATCAATGTCTCCCTGGAGAAATTACTGAAAATGTGTGCAGTTATCCCCGCTTTTAACAACATCTTGTCTCCCCTCTTCCCTCTGTGGCCGCCAGCTTTTCATTCCACCTTCCAGTGTGGCCATTTGGAACAACTATAAACGCATTTGATTTCTGATGCGGTCAGACAGCACATCTTAGGAAGTAGTTCGGAGGGACCATAACCTGGCCCTTACAGGAACCACTCTCTAGAGCTTGTGAAAGTGATAGCCTTTATTAGTGTGTGGAGCTGTGTCTAAATAAACTACAATGCCCATATCTTAAGTAATAAAGAAACATGTTACCCTGTGCATGTGTGGGTCATTAATGTGCTTTTATTCCTCTTTGGAAAATGGACCTGAAAATGGAGAACGCTAAATCAAGGTTTGACTATATTTTATGTGTATTTTATTGTAGTTTTGTAGTTTGAGTTGACACTAACAAATATACACCAAACCACCAGCTGTGTTGTTTAAACAAATCAATCTTGATTTGTCCCTTCACGCTAATTGTCCTTCTCAGTGTTTCTCTGTCGTTTCCGTTCGGCCAGTCCCCTCCTATTTCTGTCTTTGAATATTGACACACACAAGTTATATCGATTGCAATGACTCAGCAAAAAACACTCGGAGACACACACACACACACTCACACACAGAGATCTGCTGACTTGCATGTATCCCTAACCCTTCACATACTGTACAAGTGCAGCGTGTAACTTATCACTTTATATGGCACAGGGGCTGGCCTTTGCTGTTAGACTGTATACCTTCAGTTGTACCTTTATATCAGTTTTTCTTTGTGTGTGCAGGGTTTATCTACATAATGTGTGTGTGTGTGTGTGTGTGCATGAGAAAGAGTTGAGAAAGAGTGTAAGACATGATGAATTGTAGCATACATATGACTTTGATTAACTGCCACTGAGGTTGGATTGCAGTGGTCAGCCAAAAGGCCAAAAGCTGCTCAGGGCTGTCAAGAAGCCATCACCCCACACACACACACACACACACACACACACACACACACACACACACACACACTCAAACAGAACAAAGCCAGCAGCATGTTTAACCATGATCCAAGAATGGGTAATACATCAGATTCTGTGCATTAAGCGACTTCCCACCTTTGGTTGGTATCCACCACTCACACTGGTACTGTATTTCTTTTTAAATTTGCTCAAAAACTAAATAAACACTTTGACTGAGTCACTAAAGAAATTCTGGGTGAATCAGTACACGTTTTACTTGTGTTTATCATTAATAATATTTTGAAGTGTGATAGTTATCAGTGCCAGGGACTAAACTTGATTGACCAATAAACATGCTCCAGATTTCTTGCATCTTTTTTTTTTTTAACAGGCAAGTATTTTGAAAATGAGAAAATATCAAATACTCCACAATTTATTTTTCTACAAAGGTCAAGTCTCTTTCGTGGATGTATTTTCTGAAGGAGCCATTGTCTGCCAGTACACTGTTGGGAAAGGCAGAGACACCAGCAGGAAGGGAAGCCATCTTATTGTAAGGCTAAGGCAGAACCAGAGCGAGTCAAGACCATGAAATGAGGGAGAGAAGATTAAAAAAGGTTAACCTCTATCTCTCTGCACTTATCTCTCCACTCAGTCCATTTCACTCTTTCTTTCAGCAGTCCTCTCTCTTACTTCTGATGGCTTAGCCAACTGCCTGTACAATGGAAATGGAAAGTGTTCCTCTTTACTCCCCATTTATTGGCAGTACTGTAACTTATATTTCACATATGAGTAATCCTCAGTGAGTCGTCTTCGTGTCTGTCTTATCAAGCAGGTGGCCCATGAATTCACATCATCATTGTGTTGCAATAATGATTGAATAAGAAGAATGTAAAGAATCAAACCAAATTGAGAAGGTTCGGGTGTTTTCAATCATAATGCTTCACGTGAGGACTGAAAATGAGGCTGGGATTTGAATGGTAGAACCTGATGCTGTGCAGCAACTTAAATGAACTCACATAGACTTTATATAGAATACACAAAGCTAACATTATGTTGATTTGGGGATTCACATTTTGAAGCCGGGAAATACACATCTGACTGTCACCATGATGGTTACTTGGACCCAGAAGTGACCATATTTGGATATAAAGGGAGGAGTGAGGAGGCGGGTCTAACCCTTGAACCCAAAGACACTGCCCAATGTTGCTGCCCAAACTTACCCCGCCCCTATAAATATTTGTCTTTTTGAAGCCTTTATGAATTTCTTTTGAGTTGGACCATCAGATCACTAATAAGAAGAATTGACTTTAGCTAATGACATCACAATGATGTGTGAAAATATTAACAATTTTTTTACATTAAAGTCAATTGGAGTCTTTTGGAGCCAGCATCTAGTGGCCGTCGGGTGTATTGCATCTTTTGCACGTCCTCATCGACCTCTTTTTGAGCCCCAGAGTCCATGGTGTCACAGCCCAGCATGCCTCGCAGTGTAAAAATATATATGGGGACGTGAACTTTAAATATACCTATTTAGCCAAAATTGCATGAACGTGGCTTAAACCTAACTTCAAACTTACAGTGTCTTCATAGTCCCCTAAATCCGTCAGCCTCCACAAAATGTTCTTGCTTCAGTGTATTTTCCTCCTCTTACTTTTCTTGTGAAGACATTGTTTCTTACCACACACACACACACACACACACACACACCAATGGCTACTGTAAACTGTCTCTGGGTATCTGAAGAAATTA